>JAJONQ010042396.1:0-14226 GCA_036250385.1 Solanum microdontum | reverse complement strand
CAAAATCAACACACCTTTATTTCAAAAATAACAAATTACAAACATTTAAGGGTTTTGGGTTGCCTCCCAAATAGCGCCTTAGTTAACGTCGTGGCACGACACAAGTTAACACTTATACTCTAATGGTGAAGTTTGCCTCAGCTTCATCAGACAATCCTTCTTTAAAATCCGGATAGAGTTCAGTCAGCACTTTATCCATTTGAGAACCTAGTAGTTGAATAAGCATAGCATGGGAGGTCGTCATCTGGTTCAACATCGATACATTCTCCCTAAGCTCCTCCAGTACCCTATGTTGCTCACTGGATTTCTAGAGTAGAACTGTGAGCATTTCTTTGTTCTGTTCATCCTCCCTGTTCTTTATTCTCCTTCGTTCATGAGGAGGAACGTAGCTCTCTTTCTTGTTGCACTGGACTTCAAGATCCTCAATTTTCTTTGTCAGCTCATCTAATTTAGTTAGCAGGCTCACTAAGATCTGGCTCAGTTAAGTTGTCTAGCAATTTGGCTACTTCCACATAGGGATGTCGTGCAACACTACCCGAGGCAATTTGATCATCCATCATTTTGTTTCCTAGACTAAGACTTCGGTAGAAAGATTCCAAAATGACTCTTTTGGGGATTCTGTGAGTAATGCATTGACCTAGAAGTGCTTTGAACCTCAGTCATGCCTCATGAAGTTCTTCGCCTTTCGATTGCCTAAAAGTTAGGATCATATCTCGGAACAACATCACTTCTAATGACGGCAACTCTATTCACTTGCAAGTACTGCTCGATATGTTCAACTTCCCTACTTCAAAACTCTAACAATCAAAACAAAACTAAAAATTAAGTTAGTAAAACTACAACTAAGAAGAACAAAAATTCTACTAAGCTAAGAATTCTCAAATAACACCACTCCTCGACAGGGGCACCATTTTGATGTTTGCTAATCAAGATACAACTTTTGATGCAAGTGTCTACGATCGTACAATGGTTTAGTAACCCAACCAAGGGTTGGGATAGTTCCCAAGAGAGTGGTTTTGAGAATTAATAGAAAAATAAAACTTAGTTCTAACTAGTCGTGGCTAAAGACATTAACAATTAAAAACATTGTAAATTAAAGGGGGACACAAGAGTGTCAATTAACAATGGGGGTTTCTGTCACTAGTAAGTAAAAAGAGCAAAATAAATAAAGGTTTCTAAGTAATGAGATGGGATCCTTGGGATGTGACGGTAATACGGCTTAAGCTAGATTATTGGGTACATGATTTCGATAGAAGATTCATAGAATAATTGTGACTAGGCTAGACTTTAAGGGGGATAAGCTCTCTCTCTCGCAACTTACCCCATTTCAAATGCGTTCCTCTAAGACGCCCACTTGCCGCATGAAGGCCAATCTACGCCTTAACCCACTAACTCTCTCGAGCCAAGTGTGTGGACATGGGACCAGGGTTCCCTCTCTCGAGCTGAACCTCATGTCGATCCACTCACACTGGCCATCAATTTAGTAGTCTTAGTTTTAGGACCTCTCTCTCTCGCAAGCCGAAAACACATAAATAAACTTGTATGTGCAACTAAAAATTCATTAATTTCATCCACAACCACTAAACGAAATCACAATTAAACTATGATTAAACTATCTGCAAGCAAGACCCAACGATTATCTTAACCCATATTCACTAAATCACACCCTAAGAATTGGGGTTTTTAGCCACACATGTATAAGAGATATAAATTTATAACAAATTGAGCTTGCATTCAACTGGGCATGAAGATTTAAATCTTGATACAGTCCAAAACTGAAGAATCCGAGAGACCCAAACCCAAATCTTGAAGATGAAACCCTTTGGATCTTCAAGTCTTCAAAACTCTCTCAAGCTTAGAGAAAAAAATATCAAAAAGTACTATTCCATATGAAAATTATAATAATTGTTCCACCCTTAACAGTACAACTCGAACCAGTATTTATAGTTTTCAAAGATTTGTGCTGCAACGAATCATTCGACGTTGTTAGTTGGAATCGTCGATCAACTCGGCGATTCATCCTTTGGTGTAGTTCATCGCCGTCTTGTACCAACCTTCAGCATCGTCGTGATCTGGGTCATTGGGCGACATGGTACTGCTGTACGGAACTTCTCGGCGATGCGTCGACTGCTCCCTTTTTCTGCTGACTTGATCTTTTCCTTCAAGGCTCAGCACATTGGAGCAAAAGGCAAAGTAAGACCATTCGGAAATTTGCAAGTGGACTCAGTGATCCTCATGCCTTCATTTCTTCATTCTTTTCCGCCTCTTCATTCCTTTTTGCGACGTAGTGTCCATGCTTTCCTTCAAACTTCAAATACCTGAAACTTAAGGGTTTTCATCAGATATTGAGATAAAATATGTTGTTGAGGACACAATTTCTATTAAAATATAGCCCTAAATGAGTCCAATTTGTGGACTCATCAATGACACCGGATTCCATGTAGCTCACATGGTCTATGTCGGTTAAGGCTATTTCCCTACATGAAAAGAATATGAATTATGACAAGAACATGAACATGAACTATACTTATGACTTCTTAAGTAGCTCTACTTAGTTTGAGTGGGGGTATGAGACTTCATTCATACATTGCACAAGTAGGCTTTCAAAGGGGTTATGGTGTGGTTCTCTTATGCTATGAAGATATATGAATTTATGCATGTATGATATGGATTGTTGCTATGAGTGGCTTTCCTTGTTACAAGTTAATGAACATGAATGGTTCCTTGTTTATGGGATCTTATCTATACATTGCACAAGTATAGCTTAGGGTTGCTTATGAGATGGTTTGACTTATATATTTACACTAAGGTGCATGATGACTTCTAAAGTTGATAAAAGTGCATGGTTTCAACTAAAATGTCCCTTTTAGCATGTTTTTAAGGATTTTGTGCATGACTATCATACTTATTGCATTTTTGTACTTACCCATATTTTCTACATTTTTCTATAAGTGTAGGGCCCGGTTGTTGAGGTGTGCTTCCTTCTTGATCAAAGCTTGGATCGACTATTCTCCACGCTTTTGGTGAGTCCTCATGGTTTGAGGATGAGAGTTGTTCATTTCTAGTTTCTTCCTTACATTCTCTTTTGAGACTATGTTGTCAAGGGCAGTGACCCTTATTGATACTCGATTGTATTATATTGTTATTGAGACAATGTCTAGACTTCCATTTGACGTTTATGAAATAATTTGATTGTGAAAAGTTTTAATTCTGCATCATTTCTATTACTTATGTTTATGATATGCTAAGGGCTTGTATAAGACCCCTTTGGGGTCGAGTTCACCATGTTTCATCTAAGGGGTACCCCTGGTCGTGACAAACTTGGTATCAGAGCACAAGGTTTAGAATGATTTTAGGATGATGTCTCATATGCCACGTCTAGTAGAGTCTTGTTCATGGGTGTGAAGCGCGCCACACTTATGAATGAGAGGCTATAAGATGTTTAGGAAATTTCACTTCTTTCATTACTCTTTAGTCGTGCCTTAGTGTTTTAACTCTATGAAGTCCTTTTCCTAACCCTTCTCTTATGTCTTTAGGATATGAATACACGAAGGGTTAACACAAGAAGGATGGAAGAGGAGAATGTGAATGAGGGAGTTCCTCCGCAAGATCCCCAAGATCCTCAAGCTCCTATTGATACGGGGCCTATGACAAATGTGGAAATAAGGTCGGCTCTCCAAGTATTGACCCAAGCCGTGACGGCCTAAGTCAATAGAGATACTAGGACTCATGTGAACCCTAATATGAATACCGTGGCTTCTATATTGAGGGATTTTACGAGAATGAACCGTCCCGTGTTTCTTGGTTCCAAAGTGGGAGAAGACCCTCAAGAATTTATGGAAGAGGTTTACAAGATAATTGATGCCACGGGGGTGACTTCGGTAAAGAAAGCAGAGCTAGCCGCTTATCAATTGAACGGTGTTGCCCAAGTGTGGTATACACAATGGAAGAGTAATATGCCGATAGGAGCGGGTCCCATAGATTTGGAAGTGTTCAAGAAGGCATTCCTTGATAGGTTCTTTCCCTGAGAGATAAGGGAAGTTAAGGTGGAAGAATTTATCAACCTTCGTCAAGGAGGTATGAGTGTTCAAGAATATTCTCTAAAGTTTACCGAATTGTCCAAGTATACTCCGGCTATGGTGGCGGATCCAAGGGATGAGATGAGTAGGTATGTGACGGGTGTATCCAAGGTGGTAAGAAAAGAATGTCATACGGAAATGCTCCTTCATGATATGGATATCTCGCGTCTTATGGTGTATGCCCAACAAAGGGAAGATAAGAAACTCCAAGGCAACAATAGAGAGGTGAAGAGAGCAAGGACCGATGATGGGAATTCTTCCAAGGGTAAATCCAAGGGTTAAGGTCAACCAAGGTTCAAGAGAAGGTTCTCCAACCAAGGCTCCTCTAGTGCTCCAAGGGTCAATAAATATAGGGTGTCTAACCCTATGCCTCAAGGAGGCAATAGTGGTGGATCCTCTATGGTGAGGCCTACTTGTGCCAAGTATGGCAATAAAGATGATAATAAGTGCCTAGTTAGCACGGATGGTTGTTATAGTTGTGGGAAAAATAGTTATATGATGAGAGATTGTCCTATGCTTAAGGCTCAAGGAAGAGAGGGCAAGCAAGTCCCTCCTAGCGGTTCAAATTCTAATGCTCCCAAAAGGAACCGCTTCTATGCTCTTCAATCCCGAGGTGACCAAGAGAGCTCCCCGGATGTGGTGACCGGTATGTTATAACTTTTTTCTATTGATGTATATGCACTGTTATATTCCGATGCAACTTTGTCCTTTGTAACACCTTTTGTGGCCATGATATTTGAAATACTCCACGAAGTGTTAGTAGAGCCTTTTTTAGTTTCTACCCTGGTTGGTGACTCGGTGGTGGCAAAAAGAGTCTGTAGGAGTTGTCCTATTTCTTTGTCCCATAAGGTTACCTTGGTGGACTTGGTGGAGTTAGACATGTTAGATTTTGATGTGATTTTGGGTATGAATTGGTTGCATGCATGTTATGCCTCTATTAATTGTAGGACTCGGGTAGTAAAGTTTGAATTTCCAAATGAGTCTATTTTAGAGTGGAAGGAGGGAAATTCTACCCCTAGAGGTCAATTTGTCTCTTGCCTCAAAGCTAAGAAAATGATCTCCAAAGGGTGTATTTACCATCTTGTAAGGGTTATAGATGTTGAATCTGAAACCCCTCCTCTAAAGTCGGTTTCGGTAGTGAATGTGTTTCCTGAAGCTTTTCCTGATGATTTGCCTAGTATTCCTCCCGAGCAAGAAATAGACTTTGGCATTGATCTTCTACCAGATACATATCTCCATTCCTCCTTATAGAATGGCTCCGGCCGAGTTGAAAGAGTTCAAGGAACAACTAAAGGATTTTCTAGACAAGGGTTTTATTCAACCGAGTATCTCTCCATAGGGTGCTCCGATATTGTTTGTTAAAAAGAAGGATGGGTCCCTTAGAATGTGCATTGACTATCGTCAATTGAACAAAGTGACCATAAAGAATCTCTTCCAAGAATTGATGACTTGTTTGATCAACTTCAAGGGGATACCTATTTCTGTAAAATTGATCTTCGTTCGGGTTATCACTAACTAAGGGTGAGAGGGAATGATATACCCATGACGGCTTTCCGAACTAGGTATGGACATTATTTATTCCTTGTGATGTCATTTGGCCTAACTAATGCCCTGATGGCATTCATGGACCTAATGAATAGGGTGTTTAGACACTACCTTGATATGTTTGTGATCGTGCTTATCAATGATATTTTGATCTATTCAAGTAGTGAAAATGAACATATGGACCATTTGAGCATTGTATTGCAAGTCCTTAAAGACCACCAATTATATGTGAAGTTTAGCAAATGTGAGTTTTGGCTAAGGTTTGTAGCCTTCCTTGGTCATATTTTGTCGAGCAAGGGTGTTGAGGTAGATCCTAAGAAGATGGATGCGGTCAAGAGTTGGACTAGACCTCTAACTCCAATCGATATTAGAAGCTTTTTGGGTTTGGGCAGTTACTATAAGAGGTTTGTTGAGGTTTTTTCCTCCATTGCTTCTCCGTTGACGGCTTTGACTCAAAAGAAAGCTAAGTTTGTGTGGTCGGAGGCTTGTGAGAAAAGCTTCCAAGAGTTGAAAGATAAACTAACTTCCGCTTCGGTGTTTACCTTACTGTAGGGTACCGATGGGTTTATGGTATATTGTGACGCCTCTAGAGTGGGATTGGGATGTGTGCTTATGCAACATGGTAAAGTGATTGCCTATGCTTCAAGGCAACTCAAGGTCCATGAAAAGAATTATCCAACCCATGATCTCGAATTAGCGGTGGTGGTATTCTCCTTGAAAATATAGAGGCATTATCTACATGGGGTGCATGTTGATGTGTTCACCGATCACAAGAGTCTTCAATATGTGTTTACTCAAAAAGACTTGAATCTCCGACAAAGAAGGTGTTTAGAAATTTTGAAGGATTATGACATGAGTGTCCTTTACCACCCCGGAAAAGCTAATGTAATTGTGGATGCCCTTAGTCGATTGTTCATGGGTAGTGTGGCTCATGTAGAGGATGAAAAAATAGAGTTAGTTCATGACATGCATAGGTTGGCTAGGTTAGGTGTTCAACTAGTGGATTCTACCAAGGGTGGTGTCACGGTCCACAATGGTTCCGAATCATCCTTTGTGATGGATGTGAAGTCCAAGCAAGACCTTGATCCTATATTAGTTGAGTTGAAAGAGTCAGTACTCAAAAAGTCCAGTGAGGCTTTGTCCCAAGGGGGAGATGGGATACTTAGGTACCAATATCGATTATGTGTTCCAAATGTTGATGGCTTGAGAGAGCAAATTCTAGAAAAAGCTCGTGGTTTGCGGTATTCTATTCATCCGGGAGCCACCAAGATGTACCGTGATTTACGGGAAGTCTATTGGTGGAATGGTATGAAAAAAGATATAGCGGGTTTTGTAGCCAAGTGTCCGAATTGTCAACAAGTTAAGGCCGAGCACCTAAGGTTGGGAGGCTTGTTCCAAGATATAGATATTCCCACTTGGAAGTGAGAGGATGTGAACATGGACTTTATAGTGGGTTTGCCTCATACCCGAAGGCAACATTATTTTATTTGGGTCATCGTAGATCGAATGACAATATCATCCCGCTTCAGTCCCGTCAAGGTTTTTTTTGGCGAAAGACTATGCCAAATTGTATATCAAGGAGATAGTGAAGTTGCATGAAGTTCATTTATCCATTATTTCGGATCGGGTACTCAATTTACTTCACACTTTTGGAAGTCATTCCAAAAAGGGCTTGGTACTAAGGTTAAGCTTAGCACGTATTTTCATCCCCAAACCGATGGACAAGCGGAATGTACCATCCAAACCTTAGAGGATATGTTGAGGGCGTGTGTTATAGATTTCAAAGGTAATTGGGATGACCATCTACCATTAATAGCATTTGCCTACAACAATAGTTACCACTCAAGTATTACCATGGCTCCTTTTGAAGCATTGTATGGTAGGAGATGTAGAACTCCGGTTGGTTGGTTTAAAGTAGGTGAAATTGCTCTAATTGGTCTCGAACTAGTTTATCATGCCACTGAAAAAGTCCGACTCATTAGAGAGAGGTTGAGGACGGCCCAAAGTCGGCAAAAGTCTTATGCCGATGTTAGAAGGAAGGATCTAGAATTTTAAGTTAACGATTGGGTCTGAAAATCTCACCTATGATGGGTGTAATGACGTTTGGCAAAAAGGGGAAACTTAGTCCCCGATATGTGGGCCCATATCAAATCTTGAAACGTGTTGGGAAAGTTTCCTATGAGTTTGACTTGCCAAATGAGTTGCCTCCGGTTCATCTGGTATTTCATGTTTCTATGCTTAAGAAGTGCATTGGAGATTCGGTATCTATTATCCCCATAGAAGGGTTGGGGGTTGATTTAAATCTTTAATATGAAGAAATTCCAGTAGAAATCCTAGACCGGCAAGTTAATAGGTTGAGAAACAAGGCAATAGCTTCCGTGAAGGTTTTATGGAGGAATCATTTAGTTGAGGGTGCTACTTGGGAGGCCGAGGCCGATATGAAGTCTCGCTATCCTCATCTTTTTCCTTCTACTTCCAAGCTTGAGGTAAGTAATTCCTCTTGAGTTTGGTGTTTTTGGGAGTCATGTGTGCTATATGTGTTCTTTATGATTTCCTTGTGATATGCTTGTTCTTGAGCAAATTCATGTTTAGTATAAAATGAATTTTCACAATTTATATGTTCCTCATGTTGATTGTGCATTTTAGTATGATGATAGCATATTTGACTTCATGAGATGATTTGATGAACATGCTTTGCTATGCTTTTGATGAAATGGCATATTGACTCCATAATGTTGTGTTGAGCTTGCTTTTAGTTGGAGAAGGTAGTTACTCCTATGATTATGTAAAATGATGAGTTTTTGTACATAATGGGTTGCGGATGTAGCTCCTACTTCCTTGTGTGGCATTGATCATGTCTTTAGATGGAGTTGATGTTTCCTCCTTTGAATTGTGCATTATTTTGATATTGCATGCACAATGGGCTGCTAGTCTTTAGTCTTTAGTCTTAATTCCGTAAGGTGTCTAGATCGTCATTCAAGGATGAATGTTCCCAAGGGGGAGATAATGTAGCACTTCAGAACTAGTAGACTAAGCTAGAGCTTGATGTTAGGGTTAGATCCTTGAAAGTACCTTCACATACCTTAAAAATCATGTGTTCGTGTTAGAACTTCAAGGCCTAAACGCCAAGGACCAACCTTGGGTATTTGAGGAAAAGACCTAGAAGGCTTCCAGGCAGTGACTGATGAGTCCACAATTTGGACTCATGCAGGGCTTTATTTTGATAGAAATAGTGTCCTCGAATGCTTATTTTGTCTCAATATCTGATAAAAACTCTTAACTTTCAGTTATTTCAAGTTTTAGTAGAAGCACGGACACTGAGGCGTAAAAAGGAACAAAAAGGTTAGAAAGAATGAAGAAGTTGAAGCCTGAGCATCGCCAAACATCTTTGGCGATTCACCGAAAGAACAGACTCCACCCTTTGTTGCAGTATGCGAAGCCCCTGAAGGAAAAGGATCAAGAAGGCGATAAGAGGAGCACTCGGCGTTTCGCCTAATAGTTCTGCGAAGCAGTACTATACCGCCCAACGGTCCAAAAAGTGAAGACGTTGAAGGCAAGAACTAAACGGCGATGAGAGAAAAGATGGGCGAGTATCCGAACACTCGGTGAACTTGACTAATTTCGCCAAGCTATCCACCAGCACTAATTTCTAATGGCTATAAATACTAAACTTGTTATTAATTTTAGTAGTTCCGAACCATTTTTATATTGTTCACAACAGAATAGTACATTTTAGACATTTTTCTCTCATGTTTGGAAAGGGTTTTGTGGGAGACTTGAAAAGAGAAGGATTTCATCTTCCCCAAGTTAGAAGTGGGTCTTCTCCATTCTACTTCCTTTGCTTAAATCAACGTTTAATTTCTTATACCCATTTGATTTTAGTATCATTTTAGGTGTATTTTGTTATTTCTTGATGTGTGGCTAAAAACCCCCCATTTTTGGGGTGTGATTTAGCAAATATGTGTTGATATTGTTGTTGGGTCTTGCTTGCTAATAGGCTAGACGTATTTTAATGGTGATTTCACCTAGTGGTTGTGGTTTAATTTAATGGGTTTGTAGTTGCAACTACAAAACCACCCATGTGTTTTTGGCTTGCCCGAGTGGGAGGTCGCGAAATAAAGACCACTAGACTGATGGTCTAAGGAGTAGTCGACATGAGATTCAGCCCGAGAGGGTGAGCCCTAGTCCTATATCCTAACACTCAGCTCGAGAGAGTGAGTGGGGTAAGGCGTAGGTTGGTCTTCATGCGGCAGATGGGTGTTCGAGAGGAACCCATTTGAAACGGGGTAAGTTGCCCGAGAGGGAACTTATTTCCATTTAAAGATTAGCCTAGTCACTATTATTTTGCAAATTTCCTATCGAAAGCAGGTACCCAACGATTTATCTCAGCTTGTATTGCAGTCACACCTCAAGAACTTCTCTTCATACTTGATTTTCTTGTTAATTTTTTGTTGTTTTTACTACTTGTGACAAAACCCCCATTTCATATTTGACAATTTCGTGTCACCCTCGTTAACTTACTATGTTTTGGTTCATCAATATCTTTAACTACGACTAGTTAGAACGTAATTTTATTTTTCTATCAATTCTCAAAAGCACTCCCTTGGGAGACGACCCCAACCTTTAGTTGGGTTACTATACTATCGACGATCGTAGACACTCATACTGTAGATTAGTGTCGTTGGTCACGATAAGCATCAAAATGGCGCCGCTGCCGGGGAGTGGTGTTATTTGGGAATTCTTAGTTAAGTAGAATTGTTGGTTCTTCTTAGTGTTAGCTTTACTAATCTAAAATGTAGTTTTGTTTTGCTAGTTTGAATATCACAGCAGGGAAAATAAGAATGGATGATCATTATGGATACCACACAGACCATTCCCTGTTGAAATTGTTAAATCTAAGGGACAACCTCCTGATGTTCAAACAAGTGGGGGATGAAACAATTCAGGAAATGTGGTTGAAGTTTCAAGTTGTGCTGCAACCATGCCCATCTCATGGGATGACGGACAAAGCACTACTGGAATGCTTCTATAGGGGCCTTGGACCCGAGAATAGAAGTGTAGCCGATGAACTTTGCCAGGGAGGCATGCTAAACTAGCCCTATGAAGTCATGGCAAAACTCCTTGATGGCATGATAGAAGCCAACAAAGAAGCCAAAAAGAAGCAGGAATGGGATGCACTAGTTACCCAGTTGGATGTTCTATCCACCCGAGTCACGGAACTGGAAGTACAAGCCATGGGAAAAGAGAAGCACTCCTCCCTTCGAGAGTGTAAACATGGGAGGAAGCAGAGAAGTGTGCAAGATGATGAATCCTCATCACTCATTCAACAAAAAATTGAGGCACATGAGAAGATGTTGAATGAGATGAAGGAGAATATCGAAATGCTAAACAAAGCGCCATCCTCTCACTCCATGACCATTCAGCTGCAGGATGCCTAAATCGACCATTTGATTTCAGGCCATTACCCATCATTTGCCAAGGACTCACCTAATTACAACATGGGGGACTCGGAAGATGAAGAATAACTCCTGACCTACGTCGTACCACAACATTAACTAAGGCGCTGTTTGGGAGGCAACCCAAAAGCCTTTAAGTATTTCTTAATTACCAATAGAATAATGGTGTGTTGTTTGTAGAGGTTAAAGTACGAGAAATGAGTGAAATAGTGTATGAAAGCAAGCAACATGTCCAGCTAGCGGATCGCCGATAAGATCGGCGAGCATAATTATTGTCGCCGTCTGATTCAAGGCACTGTCAGCTTGGATTCTATAAAACTCGACGGTTGGTAGAAAATTAGTGGCACATCGCCGATCATGTCGGTGATCTCGACATAAACCGCCATTGGAACCCTCACATGAGCTGAAGATCTTGTTACATTTGGCGAAGAAACTAGACACTTGGCGCTTCGCCGAGTGAATGAGCGAACCTGACTCACATCGCCGAATGAGCAGGAACTGGATGGTTTTTGCAATTTCATTCAGTTTCTCTTAATTCTTCATCCTATCAACCTCACACCTGCACTCTAGTTTTATATTTCTTGTACTTTTAGAGTATTTTAGTTGTAGAATTGTGCTCGGAATTGTATCGCATTACTGCCTAGTACTTCAGTACAATTTAATCCAGCACTTATGGTTGGTAATCGAACCCCTCAGTTATTTTATCAAAATTTGTACTCACTTGCATAATGCTTGATAGTATGAGATCTATGAGTTAATGGGATTACATATATTATTAATTATGTTTTGGTAGTCTCTGCGTAATTTGAGGGACTCACACTCAACTTTGCTTTAAATTAAGTTGTTATATGTTGGGATTGTGAAAATGCTATGGGTCTTTATTGAAGTTTGTGCTGAAAGAGCTTGAATTCCATCATCAGGGGTTGTGGGGTTGAAGCCGAATGAATGGATTGAAAATAGGCATGATTGGGCTGTTTGGCGAGTCGAGTATAGTTCATCGAACTGTTCGGCGGTTCGCTTAACATCTCCACTTCATTTTTTTTAAATAACGCCTCGTGCACAGTTAACTCTATAACTTTCGACGAACAAGCTTATGTCACTGAATGCACTCAGTGACACGCCGAAAGATTTTCTGTTCGCTTTTTATCTGCACCCTTGTACCTTTTAGGGACCTTTTTCAGTGATTTTCCTAACTGTACTAGCACTTCACCCCTGTTTCGATTTTAAATATTGTCTAACTTTGTCTCGAAGTCTTTTATAGAAATGGCTAGACCAAAGGTCGCAGGGAGAGATATGCCACCTCGACATATAAGAACACAAAATTTCAAAAGAGACGAGAAGCAACAGAACTGGAAAAAGAGAGAAAAGAAAGTAAGAAAACGAGCTCTAGCAGAAGGATCCCCATTGATCCTACTATTCCTTCATGGAAACGTGGAGTCTACACGGCCATAAAGTCCTTTTTGGTAAGCCATGACGTGGACATAATGGTTGTTGCTAACAATCGCTGCAGAAGCTAGGGCAAATGAACACAATGAGAACTAGAATGACAATTCGGGGACCATTGTTGAAATTTAGGCTAATGCATCAGACAACAATGCTCTGACAGATGGAGCAAGCGTGTAGACAGGATCCCCTCTTTACCTCTTTCTCTGTTCTTTCTTTACTTTAACTGTTGGATACTTATTACTTGCATTTGAGGACAAATACTTTTTATTTGTGGTGGAGTGAGGCCCACACCTTTTGTGTTGACATTCATGTTTTGTTCTGTATATATTTGGGCTGTTTTGTTTTAAATTGTGTTTACACTACTTTTTGTGGATGTTTGAGCTCAGAGCTATCTTTTGTTTTTAACTGAAAACAATTTTGACCCTTCCAAAAAAATTTAAATTTTTCACATATTTTTTCCACCCCTCACAAGATGAATGTGGCTGTTCTTTTGCAAAAATTTAAGTCTCGATTTTGATCAATACCGATGACTTGAATAGTGCTCTCAATGGAATGAACATGAATGTATGGTTACGATGAGGCCAAATGAAGTTGCATAGACAATATATGAACTCTTTGCATCTTATTGTGATTAGCCATTTATCAAATTGATTCTCTTGTTATGACCATTGCACACTAGCAAAAGTGTGTAGTCTTGTTTGACTTAAGTGTCGATGCCTTGTGTGATTAGCTTGCTTTGAACCATGCATGAATAAACCTAGAATTTGCCCTGTTAGTCTGATTGATTTAGAAAGGTGTCCTCTTGAAATGATTTTAGGCAACTTTAAAGAGTGTGAGCCAAATTTGGCATATACCTCTTTTGTGGCTTACCCGTGAGCGTGTAAAACTCTTTTGAACACCCTTTGAGCCTTACCTTTCTTTGAAAGAACCTTGGTGAACCCTAGACCTTACTTGACCCACTACCTATAGTCCTCTTGATTTGTGGTTTAGCGAATAGCCAAATTAGGCCAAAAGCCTAAGTTGGGGGTGTGGTGAAAAGGAAAAGGAGAAGTCAAGAAGTGCAAGAAAAGTCCCCCCTAACCCATGGTATTGCATGAAAATTGAACCCCTTCAATTCAATTCAAAAAAAAAAAATCTTACGAAGGAGATCGGGTTCCAAGCAATCCATGAAGGTGAATAAAAAGGTGACTTAGAAGCACTAGAAAAAGAATTGATAGAAGAAAAGAAGGGAATGCCTTGAGAATACCACATCTCACGAGAACAAAGTCACTGAGCCTAAATGGCCATACCTTTGCACTCAGCCCCATTACAAACCTTAGAAAGACCTTTTTGATCTTGAGTAAGCCGAATCAAAAGTCGATTGGAAAATAAGGGCAAACCTATGGGTGAAAACATGCATTGTGTTCCTCTTTTTTAGTGTGAGCGTTGCATCTGATTCCTGATCTTGAATTGATTAACCTCTGTGTGTGAATATGGAATCATTCTTTATGTGAGGGCATTTAGATACTTTTTGTTGAACTTGAACTTGCACAAGTAGCAAGTATTGCGAGCATGAGAATCTTTGGTAATGGTGTGTCACAACTTGAATCTTTGAGTACACAATTGATCTTTGCATAAGTAATTTGAATCTTGTTGTGTATGTTCATGATTGAGTCTTGTGTAGCACTGTTTGAGACACCCTTTTTGAACGGCTGAACTTG
>JAJONQ010042394.1:0-12538 GCA_036250385.1 Solanum microdontum | reverse complement strand
TATAGTTAAGAGCCATATTATGTGTTGCCGGTCAATTTTGGTAAATAGATTTGGAATGAAATTGTCTTTTTGTTTATTCATGTTCTCAATATGTTCTTGCCTTAATAAATATTTGGAAATAGAATAAAATAGTTTCAATTTGTAATTGTTTATTAGTTTTATTTTGTTACTTTTATGCCTTGAAGTCCCACTATAGGAGTAAGTGATTTATTCTCCTCTTTCCATATATATGCCAATAATAATTGTCCACTGTTAACTTGACACGTTTTATTCTCAAAGCAACCTTAAATCATTTATATCAATTTCATGAAAGAACATGCATACTTTCATAAATTCTTCTTTCATAGTTTATAATCTTCATCATATGATCATAGTTAAAAAATCATGGATCATGCATGGGTTCATGTGAATTCAACTTTAAATCATATAATTACTTCAATTCATGCATAAAAGGATAGAAAACAATCAATTGAAAAGAACCTATGAAGATTGAATAAAACCCTAACTTTTATTGGAGAATCTAACTTGTAAAATTGGAGAATTTAGGAACCCTATGGAGTAAAGGATGCCATAGGTAAATACTAACATACCTTAGTAAGCAATGACACAATCATTGGTAATTTGGAGTTCTTCAAGACAAACCTTATCTTTTTCCTTCCTTAGCTCTAGAGAGGATTTTGTGGGTGATCTTGGAGGGAATTTAGGAGAAAAGTTCAGAATGGGTAGTTTTTAGGCCTAAGGGACTTATATAGTGCTTAGATTTAGGACCAAAATGATCTACTTTAGAAATTAATCACCTAGGGAAAAGACTTAAAAGCCCTGATATTACTGCCAACCCCTTCCTACGATTTGGACCTACGGTCCCTACGGACCGCACTGGTCAACCGTAGAATATTTCAGAAACCTTTAAGATTGGATCAAATTTGATGAGAATGGTCTACGGCTCGCAAAGCTTTCTATGACCCATATACCCCAACCGTAAAACACAAGTTGACCCTCAAAATTCACCAGTCTAGGTGTCACGCCCCGAGCCTACTCCCTGGGCGGGACTTGCACTTGAGAGCCATTGTTGGCCCCAAGTGAACCCTTGGCCTAGCTAGACTCTCAACATAAGACTTTACACATTAATAAATAAATCAAATGCATTTAAATCAACTGTCTCAAATAACTTAGAATGTTTAAAGATAAACATTCAACTTAACCAAAGTGGCAAACCAAGTCTTAACATAAACAACTGAACATGGAAAGACTAAAGAACTATAGTTATATGTCTATGAAGCCTCTAATACTATGAGGAATGTTGGGGCAAGACCCCCAATAATCGTAACAAATGAAATACTAAAAAACAATATAAAGAGGGATCTTCCGGAAAGCAAGAAGGCTCACAAAAATACCCTGAATGCTCAACTGGATCAACGAGGTGTTGGATACTAATCATGGTTACCTGTATCTGCATCATAAAATGATGCAGGACAAATTGCATCAATACATTTAATGTACGAGAATGTGAGGGGAAATCTAAACCAACATAATCTTGAACTGGAATCTAAAAGAAACACTTACCTCAGCTTTACTCAACTCGTGGGTACTCAACTCAATGTAGAAATAAACAACAATAAAGATGCAGTTTATATAAAGCATTAAAAACAGTAGATAACAACTCAATGTATTTGAAAATACAATAACAACTCAATTTATATATATATATATATATATATATATATATATATATATATATAATAAAGTAAAATATAACTTTGTCGGAGTTTCTCTAACCGACAACCATCACTATGAGATATGATATGATACAACGTCTCGCTCACGCTGCCAAAACTTTCCTATAACTTGTCGGGATATAGAATGCCTCAACTAAGTGGATCCACTAGTCTAAGCTAAAAACATTAAGGAATCATCTAAAAAGTATGACCCTTTCTACCCACGATGGCTACATGGTTTATGGAGACTTGAGTTATTATGAACTCGTCCCCATATCGGTGCTCAATACTACTCCCAAAATATACTCAGTTCATATGTTAAAAACATAACTCTTTCTCTGTGGGTTGAGATTATTACTCAAAAAGCTTATCTCTTAAAAGATATGGAACTCAAAACTACTCATGAAAACTCATTTGAAAACCGGTGTTTCCTCTTTTGTTTAAAGGTGAAAACATTTTAACTCTTAGGAATATTTAGTTCCCATATAGTCTTTTGAAGAAAATAACTTCACTCTTATTCTTACTCAACTCAATGCTCAAGTCTTTAAAATAAGTTTAAAATGATTGTATAAGACTTTTGAAAGACTCTAAGAACTATCAAAGCTTGACTCTTAGCTTACCTGGAATTTGAATTATGGATTCAAGGGTTATGATATCATGTTATAGATGATATCTCGATGTTTAAACACACCTTGGACTGTAGGAAACAATTAGAAAACATAGGTACGATTTGAGGGAACTCAAACAGAAAGAAGTATGAAAGGGTAGATGATTTGGCAACCCTGGAGTACTGAGTGGTGCAAGGAGCCAAATCCTAACCTACAGAACCTGGGTTGGGGCACACTAAGTGGCGCGGCGCCCCAGGACCCATACTACAAAAACTGATGTGGGGCGCACTGAGTGGCGTGACGCCCCACTCCTTTTCCCAGAAAAATTGGATGAAATTTGTTGTTCATTTTTCGACCTTAATTCATCTAGATTCGATTGGTGTTTTCCCAAACAATTAGATTTGATTACCCAACCAAAGTATACAAGAATCAACTCAAAAACACCCTTAAATCTCATCAAATCATATCAAGAACTCCTCCAAAAACTCAACAATCAAGATTCAAATGAAACTTCAACAACATTCATTAAGAACTCATAAACTCTACTTTCAAGAACGTAAATATGCTGAATTAAATCATGATTGGCGCGTGGGTGAATGAACCCAATGCTATGTGATCTCACATACCTCGCAAGGATTAACCCTTTGTGAAATCCGCAAGAGAAACTCAAGAACACGATGAACTTTGGCTCTTTCTCCTCTTTTCTCTTTTTTTGTCATCTCTCAAAACCCTAGCATAATTTTATGAAGAGTAAACTGAACCAAATCAGTTTAGACCCCAAATAAATTACTAAAACGAATTAAGCTAATTGGTTAATGAAAAGACCAAAATACCCCTCTAAAATCTGGGATATCTCCCTCACATGAGATCAAAAATGAAAAAACTCGATGGCGTTGGAAAGATAATTCAAAGACCTTTCATTTGATATCTTGTAGCCCACCTAACTCATCCTGTACTAGGAGTTTTGGACGTTTGAAGTTGACCCAAAACTCATACTTAACATAACTTGCCAAATTTCAGATTTTTCATTCTTTCCAAAAATGGTTCTTTCTAATTTTATCTCTTTCAAATAACGGGGTGTTACACTGGGACTCACCTATTAGACCTATCTAGACTCATACAAATGTTGATGAGCCATCCTGATCAACCATTATATGAGGTACTAAAACTTAATGATACAAAAACCCTACCCTGATTCTATGGTTCCATTCCTACGGTCCGTAGGTTGGTCCCGTAATACCTTTTCTCAGCCAATTTCTACAATATCCTTTCCCTTTTTACTTTTCAACTTCTGAGGTGTTACACATGAAAATCCTGACAAAGCAAAAGGAGATGAGATGAGAGGTAGTCATGACCAAGGTGGGGGAGATCGTGACAATATTGAAGAGCAACGACCACATCTCAAGAATCATGAAACCTATAGGTACGATGACAAAAAGTCTTGACGTTAGGGTGATATAGAGAGGAAGGCAAAAACTACCAAAAGAAATGGTTACTACATATAAGGTGGGTCGCATAGCTATGCTAGATGCCTTGAACTGAAAAACCTTGGTGCCATCCTGTAAGAGCGGAAGGATAGGGAGGCACGAGAACTAGGACAGGGATTAGACATGGTGTAGTTGGGCTTGATTGGACTATGCGGAGCCATCACAAAGAAATTAGATAGGATGAAAGAGTATGGCACACAGTATGTAGACATCATGATTAATGGAAGACCGACCTTGCTATGGTCGACACAAGTTCAAAGACCAACATCATGACCAAGATTGCAACAACAAGGCTAGGGTTGAGGTACAGTCCAAACAACTTCCACCTCAAGACGGTCAACACACCATCAACTACCGTGTGTAGAGTCACGCATGGAGTAAGCATCATGGTAGGCAAGTGGCAAGGTAAAAATAACTTCAGTGTCACTCCTTTAGATATATTTGATATCATTCTTGGCAGAAGTTCTTCCAAAAGTGTCACACCGTGATCAATCCTTTCCTCAACCGACTCTTAGTCATGGAGAAAAAAAACTGTGTATGGTGCCTCTGGTTAAGGTAACAAAGACGGAAGGACAAGTTCGATTAACAGTCATGTAGCTCGTGAGAGGCCTTAAAAAGAAGGAGTCAACATTCGTAGCCAGCAATGCGAGGGTGATGAAAGACAATACTGCAAAAAGGGCTTCACCACCATGTGTAGGGAAAGTTACAAAAGGGGAAAAAGATGTGATGTCTGAGGGCTTGCACAAGGGTAGGTTGAGTCAATGGACTACTGGTCATGCATGTGAGAAGACAAGATTCGTTGTCCATGCAGCACCAATGTGATGCAGTCATCGCAGCATCAGGTGGAGGAGAGTGTCATGACCCGCCACTTTGTCATCCCACTTAGGCATAAAATTAAAGCATAAGTCAGCTAGCTTAAGGGAGAAGAATATAGAGTCTTGGAGAGGTTAGACTCTAGAATACCTTAAAAAATATCTTGGAAGGCTTTAGAATTCTCTAGAATTGTAGAGAATTCTAGAAGAGGAACTATATTTTAAATATGTAGGGACTTGTGCAGTAATTTTTATTTACACTATAGCCCTTAGGTGTGTGGTATAGATAGATGAGGGTTTTGATTTGTAAGGCATTCAAGCTTGAAGCAAGAACCAAGCAACTAATAAAGCAATCTTCCAAGCAATACAAAGCCTTCTTCAAAAGCTCTCTTTGTCTTTCTTCATTCTCTTAGCGATCTATGTTTCAAAGGGCTTACTTAAGCTTGAAAGATTCGTGAGTAAGTTTTCAAGTGTTGCACTAAGTATTAGTGGAAGTCTAAATCCGTGACAATAAACTAGCGCATGTCTTTAATTACTATTCTACTTCCACTTTAAAATAGAAGAATAGCAGATGGGTTACTTTAACGATTTAAATTTTTTGTAATATAATAATTGATAATTAATTTCTATGTTACAAAATCTTAAAACATGAATTTCTCTCTAAGAGCAATATATGATGATTGATGAGTATCCATTGTGAGAAGTTATTTTTTTAATTTAGATGGTTACGATGGAAAAATATTGATTATTACTTTTTGAATAATTAAGGTATGTTTACAATTTTTCATGAGATATGAATTTAGTAAATTTTGGAAAATAATTGTGGTGGTATCATCTCTCATGAAAAGTTATTTGAGTCTTTTGAGTATTGTTGTTTGGGTTTACTTTTTTGTTTGTTTGTTTCACTTGTAAGGTTACCTGTTATGTTTATATATTTAGAGCCTATGTGACAATGCTAATAAATATTACTTATTTCTAGAAATATTTTTTCAAAATAGCTTTTCAGAAAAGTGTTTTTGAATAAAAGTAATTTGTGTTTAACTAATTCATTTGATTTTTTTATAAGTAATTATGTTTGACTAATCTTTTTTTAAAAAGTGCAGAGTAAAATTTTGAAAAAAAGACAAGTATCAATGTACTTTTAATATTAAGATTTTTTATAAAAATAAACTATTTTAAATATCTATTATATTCAATTAAATTTTTATTTTTATTAAATTAAAATGTACATATTTACTTGTGCATCAAACATTTTCATGTTAGAAGGTATTGATAATGCTCTTACTTTAACAATACACTTTTTTAAGTATTGATCTTTTAGATTTTTATATTACCAGAATTCTTTGTTTCAAATGTAAGTATTTCTCTTATACATCTTTAATTTTGAATGAAAATTTGAAATATAAGATGTTGTGAAATCATTGTGGCTTAGAAATATAGTGGTCTTATTAGTATTTGTGACATGAAACCTCTCCTACACCAGAATACCTTGTTTCGTTATGAAATAAATTAGCATCTTCACATTTTCTGATGAGTAGCCTTTTTGGAATTCAATTGCATATGAATGTGTATGAGTCAATAAAGTTGTACGAAAACGGGTGAATGATATAAACATTTTAAACTATTAGAAGTCTGACATCACAAAATAAAAAAAACCAGAGAGGAACTATTTCCAAGAATCGAATGTACTTCCAGTGGTAGAGCAAGCTCAAATACTTTCTCCCCCACCACCAAGGTTTGCTGAAGAAGTATAATCTCCATTCGTATCGAAGCAACATGATAGAAGTAGTTTGTTAATATGAATTTACTGTCCCATTTCTTGTGAAATTACTTTTTATAATGAATTTACCATTTTACCTTTCCCCTATCATTTTCATTCTTAGTTTGTGTTTCGGAGATTGTTGGTGTGGTCCCCTATGTGATCAGGTGTGTTTTTGGTGATTTGACCCCTATAGTGTAGTGAGTTCTTGATAGAGTTGACTTTGGTCAACATTGGGAGTTTCGAGTGTCATATGGGATTTTCGTCAGTTCCATCACGTCCGGAACGTTGAGTTTGAGCTAGTTAGGTTGTTGGTAAAGTTTTCGAGGCCTTCGGTTGAGTTTTGAGGCATTTGGGTGAAAAGTTGAGTTTTAGCCTTAAGAGTGGTCTGGTAGTGTAATTCTGTCATTTGACCTCTTTTCAAAAATTCGATGATTCCATTTCGTCCAGAATGTTGATTTTAGTGCAGTAGCATGTCCAATTTATTTTTATCGGACCCCAAACGATTCCCGAGGGTCAATTAAGAGGCTTTTTATTTTAGTTGAGTTGCTGGTTTTCAGTTTCTGGTGTAGTCATTTTTGACATTCGCGATCACGATTCTCTGTCTCGCGATCGCGATGTGTTTTTTTTGTGGCCTTCACGATCGGGGCCCATAGGATCGCATTCACAACAAGCTCCATTTTCTGTAAGCCTTCGTGATCGCGGACTAGGTTTCTCACTATCGCAATGTTTCTGTCGTGCCTTTCACGACCATGAAAATTAGTGGCTCAGGATCGTGATGAGTAAAATTTTCCTGGAAAAAACTCAAATTCGGGATTTCTCCCAAAATTCTCATTTCCACCATTTTCAAACCCTTGGAGCTTTGGGAGGTGCTTCTTGCTTGTTTCTTAGTGATTTCTTATGTGGGTAAGCTCCCTTTTCTTACTCATTATTGACTCCTTCAAGTTTAATCTTAAAAAAAAAAAACACTTTTAAACCTTTATTTTTAAAGTGGATTTTGTGGTTCTTCCCTTAAAATTGGTGAAATGGTATTTTGATGATTTGGGACTCTTTCTTAATCTATTTTAATGGAGTTTTCAACCACATTTCCCTTTCGGGTCATGGAAAGTGTATTTCAACTAAAAAAGTCTGATTTCGCCCCTTAAATTTTTGAAGTAATTTTTGGACTATTTTACCCCCGATTTCAAATCCTATCAATATGGGTATCATTTAGTTTCTTTTGATGAACTCTTTCCATTATTAATAGTTGGAGATCGTTCTAGTTAGCTTGTGGTTAAGGATTTGCTCTAGTATAGTTGTTTGTGTAAAGTTTCAGCCTTGAGGTAGGTTTAGCTATCCCTCCTTTTGACTAAGATTAGTATTTAACCTATTCTTAGGGAGTTAACTATGAAATGAGTAGTCGTATGTCCCTTAGAAGTTGCTGATATCCCCTTTTTAATTCTTTTGAAGCATCGTATGGAGGCTTACATGATACTGTTAACTATTGTGGGAAGCCTATGATACTTGAGAAATTGCCCGAGTTAAGGGCTTGAGTTGACTTATGAACATCTTAAAATGAAAGAAATGCTTTATCATGGTAAAGATTGATTTTGAATGAATTTCCTCCTCTATCTCTGTCATTAAGGGTACATTTCATGACTTGTTGAATCAGGAACTTGATGTTATTTGCCACTCTTAATGAACTAATTATATTTTGTATTGTATGTGTTGTGAAACACTCATACTCATGCATCATATTATGGTTTATGGAAATATGAGAAATTAGAGAAAGACTATCTTTTGAGAAAGAAAATGTGACACTTTACTTATATCCTTGACCACACTGAGTTGACAAGTTGGTGAGACATTGAAATATTGAGATTGGTATATGGACTGCGAGTCCCCACTGGTCCTTGTCTTGAAGCTAGAGGCTTAAAAAGGTGTATATGATAGGTTGTACGACGGCCTTGGAACCACCACATCATTTCATCTTTTCATCATCTTATTGCATCATTGGTCAGTCTTGTTGTGATTTGTGACCTATTAACGTGCTTATTTACTATTATCTGCCCCCTATGTGTTTTCATTACTCATGCCGCTCTATATTAATTGGCGGCACCGATTCTGAAATGAGACTTTTTCTGTATGAAGGTGGCCGCTTTCTTAGTTACTTCTAAGTCTAATTAATTGCTTATACTCAGTCAGTTTAGCCTATTGAGTACTTTGATTTGTACTCACCCCCTACTTTTGTTATCCCTTTGATGTAGATCCTAGTCAGGGTGGGCCTCGTAGTGGCTGATTGGATTCCAACGAAGTTCCTTCTTTCAAAGTTTTGGTGAGGCCCATTTTGTAATGACTCGGCCGGTTATTTTTGCAAATTTTTATGAATTTATTATTTCCCCCCTCTCGTTATTGACACCGAGTCTTCTATGATAGATTTTTAAAAAAGTTTGTTTTGAACTTTTGGTTAAAAGATGAGATTTTGGTAAGTTTGTGAGTTTTAAAGGCTATGTTTTTAAGAAATAGGTTTTTGAGGTCTTTTGGAATTTCGAGTGTCGGGATGGAATTCTGTCGGTTCCATCAATCCCAAAATGTGAAATCTAATTCGTGAGAGATGTTGATTTTAGATTCCGAGTCTTTTTGATAATTTGAGGTCCTAAGTTGTGAAATTGTAGAAATTTAGCCTTTGGGTCGACTTTGTTCAACATTCAGGGTTTGGATGCTCGAATCAAAATTTTGAGAGTTCTGTTGGATCGGGGGATGATTTTAGACCCAGGTGAGGTCTTGGTTGATTTTTGAGAAATCCCAAGTTTGTTTTAGCCTTTTTAGGTGTTGGGTTAGTTTCTTGTAGTTTTCATGGATGTCAGTTCAAGGAGACCTCAAATTCATGTTTTGACGGTTCCATTGAGTCCAAAATGTCGAGTATAATTGATTTGCATATGTGGTTTGTGTGTACGAGGTTCTGAACGAATCTTGAGGGTTTTTTTGATGACTTTGATTTGGCTAGTTTCTGGTTCTGGTGCATGACTATGTTCGTCATCGCGATGGCAAGGCTCCCTCATTGTGATCACGTAGCATCATAATAGAGTGCATCACAATGGCGAGGGTCTTGCTGTGATCACAACGGTTAATGTTAATGAGTTAATTGTGTTAGTCATTGCGATCCGTGACTCTAGGTCGCGATGAGCATTTGAGACCTGGGTAGAATGTTTTCTAACTATCAATATTTTGTTGAGTGGTTGATTTTCACTTATTTAAGGTCCACTTATCCCAATTATTAATGTCCTCAATGCCTAACTTTGTCCTACTCTAATACAATATTTATGATTTTTTAGCTATGAAGGCAATTGGACAATGTAATGGCTAATGTTTGAAAGAATGACAAAAAAATACAAAAAGAAGTGCAAAGTAAACATTGTTGATCGCCTACCATCCTACCATGAAGAGAGGATCGCCAATTGAGTATGACCTCATCCAATTTGACAGTACATAACACTTGTCCCAACATAGTAGGTCGGTGAACTCCAGTAGAGATGGCGATGCACCAAAAGAGAAGGACGATCCCCACGCACATCGCCCGAAGTGATAGTGTGTAGTGTAAAGATTTAATGCTCAGAAGGAAAACAAAAGTGGTATTCAGAGATTTGCCGAATGTGTAAGGTTGACTCAATCGAGTTCGCTAATTGAGGTTCAAACACCTGAAGCGTAGAGCATCACAAGGTGAGATGAGGAGCGAAGGGCAATTCGCCGAACTAGTTTGGCGAGCCTAACTAATGTCACCGAGTTTGTTACGAAGTGGATTTTGAGCCAAATTTTTGGAAAGTATAAATAGCCCAAAGGATATAATTTCTAATATGTTTATTTGGGATGTTAATTAGAGAGAAAATAAAAAAGTGAGTTGGAGAGGGTTTTGAAGAACACTTCACCTTTTTAGAACACTATTCTAGATTTTAGGGTATTACATTTTGGAATTTGAAATTGATAAATTGAAGTTGAATTCAAAGTGGGTTTACTCTTAATTACTTGATTTCAGTTACCCATGGTTGCTTTCATGGAAGATATAATTTCTTTACTTTTTGTGATGGGTGGCTAAAGCCCCAAGATCTAGGGGGTACTCTAATGGGATTTAGTATTGATTTAATGTAATGGCTATTGTGTTATGCTCTGTTTTGATGTTGTTCATGCATGAATTTTATCTAATTACCATGAGGTTAACTTAGGGGTTAAGGTTACAAACTTAATTCCTACTTCCGATCTCCCGTTGATGCTGGAAAGAGATTGATTGGAATGGGTAATTAGTTCAATACTAGAAATTGAGGTTTGATGTCTGTAGCTTGATCGAAAGAGAGATTATGGGTCGAATCTATTTGCCCTATTCTTGAAAGAGAGGATAGAGTAAGGTATTGGGTTGCTTAGGATCGGCATTTAGACGAAAAATGGTATCAGAGCTATGGATAATAAGAAATATAAGAAGAAACACACTAGTAGAAAGATAAGAAAATTAAGAAGAAAATTAAACAAATTTTATCCGAAATATAAACAACTCAATATCACAAAAACCGATAACTATAAATTAAATCAATTAATAGATAATATATCTAAAATAGAATATAAATATATTCAATATTTAAAAATACAATGAATAACGAGAATAACGAATATAAACAAAAACTTACTGAAATAATTATAGCAAAAAGACAAGAATTAGCACATAGGCAAAGTAGACTTAACAGTAATATATTCGCAGGAATTTGTAAAAATTCTATAATAGCACAGAGAAAAACTATTTTATATCTAGAAAAACAAATAGAAAGTTTAGAATATAAACTTCAACACAATCTATAAATGAATAAGGAAAAATATGCAATAGATGAAAAAACATATGAAAATTATGACGGATTAAAAATAAAGATAATATTTTCTAATCTAGGAAGAAGATACAAGAAAATAGGTGATAATATAAGTTTAATGTTAAAAAGAGAAATGGTAAAACTAGAAGATAGTGCTATGATAAGAATAACAAAAGAAAATGAAGAAATAGATAGAAAAACGGAAATTGAAAAAATAAAACAACAAGTAAAAAAGGAAGTACAACAATTAGAAGAAGTAAAAAATACTAAAATAATAGAACTGGAAAAAGAGCTGGCAATGTTAAAAGAAATGTATGAAATAAAACAAAAAAAAAAAGAACAAAAAACAAAATTAGCAAATGAAATAATTAAATTTAAAGAAAAATTGCAATTAGAAGATGAATTAGAATGAAAAGAAGAAAATAACCAAGATAATCTACCTGAAATAAGAATTGATGAAATAAACAATGATGATCTAGGTGAACAACATTCGGAAACAAGTAAAACATATAAGGAACTTTTAGCAAACATAGATAATACAAAGAATTTAGAAGTAAATACAGGAGACATAGACATGGATAAAAAACCTAGCACATCAACAGTAAAAAACCCAAAAAATTTAAATCCAAAATATTATAATGAAAACTATGGACAATATGATAGAGAAAAAATTATATGAGATAAAAGATTAAATAAAAAATGGAAGCCTAAACCAATAACTGAACAACATAATTTTTTCGATTTAGACTATGTAGCAGATATAAATAAAACAATCCAATTATGGATGGAATATATATCAAAACAATTAATAGATAACAAAATAGTAATAACAGAAACAACAGGATATATAGAAAGAACACTTATAGGAACAGTAAAATTATGACTACAAAATTTATCAGATGAAAGTTTACAAACTCTAAGAAGTAATAAAAAAATTGATGGTGATTAGCTACTACAACTATGAAAATATTATATAAATATGAAATAGCTATAAGAAACGAATTTAGTAGTATGACAACAGAAGTAGAAGAACAAAATAAAGAAAAAAGCATAAACCGGAATCTAATGACAAAATTAGCAATATGTAACATGTGTTATATAGATGAATATACATGTGCATTTAGAGAATACTATTATAAAGGAACATATAGCATAGACGAAAGTAAAGAAATAAGAAAATTATATTTTACAAAATTACCGAAACCTTTTAATTCAAAAGTAATAAAAAGTTGGAATGAAGCAGGATTAACAGATACCTTAGGAGCTAGAATAAAATTCTTACAACGATGATTTATAGAACTATGTGAAAAACATAAAGAAGAAATAAA
>JAJONQ010042393.1:0-11959 GCA_036250385.1 Solanum microdontum | reverse complement strand
TAAGGATTCATCTAAAAAGTATGATCCTTTACTACCCATGATGGCTACATGGTTTATGGAGACTTGAGTTAATATGAACTCGCATCCCCATATCGGTGCTCAATACTACTCCCAAAATATACTTAGCTCATATGTTTAAAATCAAAACTTCTTTCTTTGGTTTGAGATATTTACTCAAAAACTCAACTTAACAACTCTCTTGGAATCGATGGTCCCTTTTCTTGTTCAAATGAGAAAACATTTATTAACTCTTTGGGAATACTTAGTTCCCTAATAGCTATTTATGAGAAATGAACTCAACTCTTACTCTTTGCTTTACTTGAAACTTGAACCTTAAAATGAATTTAAAACGTTTAATAAAGACTCTTGAAAACTTTAAGAAACTTTACTTTGACTTGCTTCTTAACTTCTAGACTTGACTCTTAACTTCTTTGACTTTGATATTAACTTTCCTTGAATTGGATTATGGATTCACGGTTCATGATTTCATGTTTATGGATGATTTCATGATGTTTAGATGTACGTTAGAGTATTAGAATCGACTAGGAAACATAGGTACATCACTTAGGAACAAGTACAAAAAGGTAGGGAACGAATGGGGAGAACTGGCGTCCCTAGCGCCCTGACAGGCGCGGGGCGCCAACCCTCAAACTTCAGAGGGGCTGCTGGGGCGCACTGGCTGGCGCATCGCCCCAAGGGGTGAATTTCAGAGCCCCTTTTGGGGCGCGCTGGCTGGCGTGACGCCCCACCCTTTTCCCAGGTGAACCCCGACTTTTCTCCTTCGTTTTTCATCTCTAAATCCTCCAATCTTCCCTATTTCTTTCCCCAAACACTTAGGATCATTAATACCCTCAATACCAGTAGATTTAACTCGGAAAAAAACCCAGAAATACGAATCAAATCCATACTAGGCATTCAATAATCAACCAACAAGAATTTTGACAATTGTTCTTCAAGAACTTCACTTCTTAACATGTAAACAACTCCAAATCGCTGAATTGAAACAAGTTGGTGTGTGTGTGAACTAACCCAACAAGAAAAGATCTCACATACCTTAATAGGGATCGCCCCCGACGAATTCCACTCCAAACGCTTGACGTTCTTGGCGAAATCTTGGCTTTTCTCTCTTTCTTTCTTCTTTTCTCTCTTCTCCAAGCCCTAAGCGTGTTTCTCAATTCTCCAAACTGACTAAGTCATGTTTTTACCCCAATAGATCCCTAAAAACAAATTAGGAAATTAATTAGAGAAAAAACTACTTTGCCCTTCCCTAAATCCGGATTGAGACTTTCCCTTAATCCAACAACCCAACTTCCGGAAGGCATATCTAACTCATACGATGTCGGAATTTCATCAACTCGGCGGCGCTGGAAAGATATCTCCAAGGTATTTCTAACCATATCAATAAATGCTCCTAACTCATCCTGATCTAGGAGTTATGTCTGTTTGAAAATGGTCAAAACTCACTTTCTTAAATTAGACAAAATTTTCCAGATTTCCTTATTCTTTTCAAAAATCATTATTTTCAGATTTTAAACTCTTTCTAGTCGTTTCTAGGTGTGAGCGCCATATAGAATGCCTTAATTAAGTGGATCCACTAGTCTATGCTAAAAGCATCTTAAGGAGTCATCTAAAAAGTATGATCCTTTACTACCCATGATGGCTACATGGTTTATGGAGATTTGAGTTAATATGAACTCGTATCCCTATATCGGTGCTCAATACTACTCCCAAAATATACTTAGCTCATATGTTTTTAAAACAAACCTCTTTCTTTGGTTTGAGATAATTACTCAAAACTTAGCTTAAAAGCTCTCTTGGAATCGTTTTTCCCTTTCTTGTTCAAATGTGAAAATATTTTTAAACTCTTCGGGAATACATAGTCCCCATATACTTCTTTGAAGAAATGAACTTCAATCTTTACTCTTTACTCAACTTGAACTTTAAGTCTTGAAACAAAGTCAAAATGTTTGTAAAAGACTTTTGAAAACTTTTATAAACTTCTCTTAACTTGACTCTTAACTTTACTTGACTTGACTCTTAACTTTCCTTGAATTGAATTATGGATTCAAGGACTGTGATTTATGATAGGAAATATCTCATGATGTTTAGGAGTATTTTTAGATAATTAAACATGAGAAAATATCAAGAAATCACTGTCTAGAAACAAGTCCGCGATGCGAAGATGCATTTAAATGTTTGATCATGAAATTTAATTTTGATATACAGGAGTACGCATCCCAACCGCGATGCGGAGCTGATTTTTGTTCACTGGGGGTCAAAACCTGCTCGACTTTTTCCTTCTTCGTTTTTCATCCCCAATTCACCTAAACTCGACTATTTTTCTCAAAATCTTTTTAGATTTAGATACCCAGCATATGTACCGAAGAACCTAACTCAAAACAACTTTAAAACTCGACATAAAGATCTCAAAACTTCTTAATTCAGCCCAATTCAAGAACGAAAGCAATTTCAAGATATACATATTAGGAACATCAAACTTTCAACCTTTTTAGAATGAATTTCGCTGAACTAAACATGTTTGGTGTGTGGGTGAACAAACCCAATGCTATGAGAGTCTCACATACCTCGCAGGGATTAATCCATGGTGAAATCCACACGAAATTCTCCAAGAATTCGACGAACTATGAACTTTTCTTCTCCTTTCTCCTCTTTTCTCTTCTCTCGAAGCCCTAGCATATTTTGGTCAAAGCGTAAACTGGTCTAATTCTAATTAGACCCTAACTTAATTACCAAAAATGAAATAAAACAATTGGGCAAGGAAAAGACCAAACTACCCTTTCAAAATCCAGATTGGACTTTCCTTACCCAAACAACCCAACTTCGAATGAGCATATCTCACTCATACCCTTTCAATGATATTTTCTACGGTATCTGGAAGCACACCTAAATCATCCTGAGCAAGGAGTTATGGTCATTTGAAGTTGACCAAAAACCATACTTAACATAACTTAACCAAATATCCAGATTTTTCCATTCTTTTCTAAAAACTATTTCCAATTTTTAACTCTTCCTAGTTCTTTCAAATAGCGAGATCTTTTTTGGTTGGTGCAATATTTTTTTTGTCAACTTTAATCATAGGTTCATCATGAAATGTAATAAATATAAATGGATGTTGGAATTTTTATTTTTTTGGAGAGTTAAGCCTTTCCATTTTTTTAGTTTGTTTAGTTAGCAGTTATCTTATTATTTAATTGACAAATTAAGTAAATATTTTTTTAGTTTTTTTTTTGAAAAATTGATAAAAAGAGAAATCTCATAATTAGGAGAGTTAAAGGGATTGTTTAATTTATTTTTTTCAAGCCATTTGAACGTAATGACTCGGAAGGTCATATTTAGAAACTTTCACAAAATTTTTGTTTTACCCCTCTCGATAGTTGTCGTGAGTCATTTTCCATCAGTCGGTGAAGTTGGTTTGAAAATTTTGAATTATTCAATAACTACGGTTATTTAATTGATGGATATTTATTAAATAATTTATATAATAAATAACTTTGAATGAAAATTTTATTGATACAAAAATGAATTTATTTAGAAAAAGAGGAGGAATACCATAAGGTGTTATAAACTAATAAATTTAATTTTGAGGGTTATAAAGTTTAAGAAAAAAAGGAGTTATGAATATTATTAAGATTATAAGTTGAAGATGTGTGAGTTATTAGTAGTTATTTCTTATTTTATTAAAAATATTAAATATATATTATAGTGGTAGGTGGAGAATTGGAGATTATTACATGGGGCTTTGAATTAAAGGTGACATTAAGGTGTCAAAATAAAGGGGCGGTGACATAAGTCTTAATTATTGAGTGTAGGTGACAATTATGTGATTAATGATTAAGGATTGTGGAGTTGCCCTCAAGTTTATAAGTTGGCAGTTTGGTCCATTGAATTAAATGAGGGGTAAAATGGTAAATGACTAAAACCTAATTTATCCAATTTTGGTGGGAACCAAAACTGGAGGGAAGCCACCATCGAGCTATACCAAAAGGGGAAATAAAAGATTTTCCCCCCGCCTCCCGCCATATTCTTCTTCTTCTTCTTCTGTTTCGTTTTTGCTTGCTTGCTTGCCTTTCTTCCCGTTCTCTTCATCATCATCATCATCATCTTCTTCTTCTTCTTCTTCTTTTTTTCGTACATTGTTGGTCTTGGTTGCTAGTCTTTTAGGTTTCTTCTTCTTGAATCAGATTTAGCTAATCTAATCAGTGGACCAATTTTCATTAAGTATCAATTGGAATTACTTCATAAGTGATTGGGGTCACACACTATTGTTTTGATAAGTAAAGTTAATAGTTCTTTGAAATCATTCATCATTATCTGGGTACCTGCAATTTTTTCAACAATTTGCATTTGCGTTTCCAACAGATAGCTATATATGTTGCAACAGTTGACTATTGGAACAAATTATAGCCATATGTAGTAATATAAATGTTATTTCAATCGCAACAGAATAGACATATGTTGCAACATATAACTTAGACATGTAGCAACATATGACTTACATGTTGCAACAGAATAGTCATATGTTGCAACATAGGACTTATACATTTTGTCACAACATGTGATTTATGTTTCACAACAGAATAGTTATATGTAGCAACATATGACTTACATTAGCAATAGAATAGCAAATATTGCGACATATAACTTACACATGTTGCCATATGTGATTTATTTGTCACAACATAACAGTTATATGTAGCAACATATGACTTACATCTCGCCACAGAATAGCCATATGTAGCAACATATGACTTACACATGTTGCCATATGTGATTTATTTGTCACAACATAACAATTATATGTAGCAACATATGATTTACATCTCGCCACAGAATAGTCATATGTAGCAACATATGACTTACACATTTCTTCATTAGTACTAATTGTTTTCTTAATTAATTTCTCCAGGTACAATAAATGGAAAGATAGGTATTGATTATCGTGGTGAATGGGTTGAGAAGAAAAATCATTTCATTTGACGTTGGAAGGATGACAGGAAATGGGGAGGGTCGGTAGGGATGACTGTAGAAAGAAATATTTTGAATGATGATTTTATTTGGAAGGGTGCCAGAACCTCATTTGTTGGGAGAAAGACCAACTTGTTGCGCTGTTCATCAATTCTATCACTTTCCTTGTGAATTATGTAGTTGTGATTTAGAAATAGATGAAGTAGTTAAATTTCTATATTAATTAAATTTTAATGTGTGGCAACATATATACATTTCTTGCAAACTCATAGGGAAAAATGTGACTTTTTTGTATTTTATACTGATTTTTGAATTTGTTCTTTATAAAATGTTTACTTTTAAAAAATTGACATTTTTCCATTGCTAAATCGCTCAATTTATCGATTAACCCATCCTTGAAGTGACATATATGGCAACATATGCACGTTCTGTTGGGAAAATTGCAACACACATGTCATATGTGGCAACATATGTATATCATAAAATGGTCTTTTAGGGGTTAATTCAATTAAATTGTCACGTAATTCAACATGTAACACTAATATATAGTCCTACAACATTTCTAAGTACAAAATTATGGTCTAATACAACAACCTTCATCAATTCTATCAATTATTTTTACAAAGACCATCATATCACTAGTTCATCATACAATGACTAAGTAACTCCATATGATAGTTATATAACACCCTTGTAAATCGTTGTTCCAAGTGTTATAGCATATTTTTATTGCTTAATTATGGTCCAAAGTACTAAAATTTGGTCCAATTTGACATTTTTCCATTCCTAAATTGCTCAATTTATCTATTAACCCATCCTTGAAGCGTTATCTATGGCAACATATGCACATTCCGTTGGAAAAATTGAAATAGACATGTCATATTTGGCAACATATGTATACCCGAAAATGTGCTTTTTGGGGTTAGTTCAATTAAATTGTAACCTAATTCAACATCTAACACTAATATATATAGTCTTACCACATGTCTACGTACAAAATTATGGTCTATTACAATAACCTTCATCAATTCTATCAATTATTTTTACAAAGACTATTATACCACTACTTCATCATACAATGACCAAGTAACTCCATATGATAGTTATATAACACCCTTGTAAATCATTGTTCCAAGTGTTATAGCATATTTCTATTGCTTAATTATGGTCCAAAGTACTAAAATTTGGTCAAATTTGACATTTTCCATACCTAAATCGCTCAATTTATCGATTAACCCATCCTTGAAGTGACATATGTGGCAACATATGCACGTTTTGTTGAAAAAATTGCAACAGACATGTCATATGTGGCAACATATGTATATCCTAAAATGTGTTTTTTGGGGTTAGTTCAATTAAATTGTCACCTAATTCAATATGTAACACTAATATATAGTCCTACAACATGTATAAGTACAAAATTATGGTCTAATACAACAACCTTCATCAATTCTATCAATTATTTGTACAAAGACTATCATACAACTAGTTCATCATACAATGACCAAGTAACTCCATATGATAGTTATGTAACACCCTTGTAAATCATTGTTCCAAGTGTTATAGCATTTTTTTTGCTTAATTATAGTCCAAATTACTAAAATTTGGTCCAATTTGACATTTTTCCATTACTAAATCGCTCAATTTATCAATTAGCCCATCCTTGAAGCGTTATCTGTGGCAACATATGCATGTTCTATTGGAAAAATTGCAATAGACATGTCATATATGGCAACATATGTATATCCTAAAATATATTTTTTGGGGTTAAGCTTTTTGAAATCAGATAATATTTCAAAAGGAATAACAACCCAACCATCCTACAAATAAATAAGTGATAAAACCAGTAAAAACGTCCTGATTTAATACCAGTAAGTATTTAAAAATCCTAATTAAATTTTACTTGAGAAGATATCAACTATAAACTAGAAATGATGAGGGCTACGACGCCTTGTTGTGGAAGAGGATCGCAAAAGATTACCACTGATGTTGTAGAAAATATTGCAACAATTTGATTTGTGAAGGAATAATGGAATGAGAGAAAGGAAAGAAGAGAAAAGAAAATAGAAATTAGTAAAGATAAATTAAATTTGAAATATGAAATGAAACGACCTTTTATAGATGAGAGGAGAGAGAGGAGAGAGAGGAGAGGGAAAAATGAAGAGACGATTGTTTTAAACCTTTTTTTTTTAATTTTGACAATTCAAAGTGTGACATTGTTGCCACGTATATCCTTTCTGTTGGGGCACATTCAGATAATTTTGTGGTGTTTTTAACAACAGAGGTAATATATGTTGCCACAGACACCACATTTCTTCCTTTCCATCATAATTGACATTTGTTCCAACAAACTAATAATAATAAAAATAATAATAATAATAATAATAATCATTAATATTATCAACAAAAATGAACAATTGGTGACAATATAATGTTGCCACATATCTCTTTTCTGTGACATATGTTACCATATATCTTCTTTCTGTGACATATGTTGCCACATATATCCTTTATTTTGGGGCACATGCAGTTAATTATGTGGTGTTTTTTACAACAGAGATTATATATGTTGCCACAGACACCACATTTCTCCCTTTCCATCATAATTGGCATTTGTTCCAACAAAATAAAAATAATAACAATAATCATTAATATTAATATTATCAGCAAAAATGAACACTTCACCTTTTTTTTTTATACAACTTATCAACAAAACGGTAATTCACAATGGTATACATAACCATCAATCTAATCAATGGTGGTAACCACAACATTTTCATCGAACTTTGCTTTTTTAGGTCTAGGCCTCTGTGGGTCTTCATTGTTACTAACATAGCCACTCTAAGCCTTTAAAATCCCATAATTCCATAGGAGTGAAGCATATCTCATGCGAAGGGTTTCAGAACTAATTCCATAAGATGGTACTTGTAGTCCATCACTCAAAAACTCAGCGTATGCAACAACAAAAAGTTACACAATCTCTGCATGGTCTATCATCAAGTAGAAAATATAATAACATCACATTTCAATAGTGGTAAGACAAAAAAATAATAATGTGATACTTACAGACTATTGCTTGCGTGTTGGGCAATACCAGTATCATGTTTGACTTCGAATGCATAAGATTTATTCTTTCCTTGGTAAAATTCAAGTACTGGCCAGTTGGTTTGGTCTTTTTGATCAAAAAATCAGTTGGATTCAAGTTACTTTGGCAACAATGTATACACTTTTTGAATCTCGGAGCACAATTTTCTATTAGTCCTAGATGAGGACATCAAATCATACACCTTTATGCACTTTTTCTTCAATATAACGACTACCAAGACCCAATGAAACTCCCCATTACAATTTACAGGGACATAAACCTCATCTATGAGGTACCAAGGCAGTCCACTAGATATACCAAGCCCTTTGATAGTGCCAACAATTTTATTCTCATATTCAGGAACAACACTGGCATTGTCAATGTATGTTCTGAAAAAGCAATTAGTAGTGGTATATCGATATTTAAAATGACTCTGTTGCTTCGACTTCTTCTGAAAATAGTATAAAATGCATCTACATGCTACACAGATGCATCAACAAGTGTATTTCCGTATCAATTTATTTGTATGTATTCATGTCTTAATCAAAAGATAAAAGTAGGCATGTATTTACCTCATCAGTCCAGCACTTATTGGGTTGAGACATTACGTAGAACCAGTCCTTCTTCTTTGGAAATGCAACTACAAAATCAAGTTGTTTGAACTCAAGATTCGAGTAATTGGCTAACTAGTGATCGTCCTTCTGTAACATCTCACAACTTGAAATAGCTGGAAAGAAGCTAAGAACTTGAAATAATCATTTTAGGAAAGTGTAAGGAAATTTGGAAAAAAAATATTAAGTTAGGGTTGAGATTTTGGTCAACTTCAATCGGCCATAACTCCCAGATCAGGATGAGTTAGGTGTAGTTCCAGACATGGTTGGAAATCTCTTGGAATTACCTTTCCAACGCCGCCGAGTTGCGCGATTCCAAGTTTGGATGAGTGAATTACGTCCTTTGGAAGTTAGACTGTACGAATAAAGAAATGCCCAATCCGGATTTTTAAAGGGTAGTTTGGTCTTTTCCTTACTCAATTAATTAAATCAATTTTTAGTAAAATAATTGGGGTCAAGACTGAGTTAGTTCAGTTTACGCTTTTGAAAATCTGAGTTAGGATTTTTGGAGAAAGAACGCAAGAGAAAGGAGAAGAATAAAAGTAAGATTCGCTAAGAACTATCAATTTTGGTGGTGGATTCGCCAAGGAATTGATCCTACAAGGTATGTGAGTCTCTCATAGCGTTGGGTTCATTCACCCATGCACCAAACATGTTTAGTTCAGCGAAATTCATCCTAAAAGAGTTTGAAAGTTGATGTTCTTGGCATGTTTCTTGAATTTGAATGTTGTTCTTGAATTGGGATGAATTGAGGAGTTTCTGAGATCATTACGTTGAGTTTTAGAGTCGTTTTGAGTTAGGTTCTTGAGTACATATGTTGGGTATTGGAATCTTAAATGAATTTAAGGAAAATAGTCGAGTTTAGGCAAATTGGGGCTGGAAAATGAAGAAGGAAAAAGTTGAGGGCGTTTTGGCACACAAGTCCGCGCCGCAGACTTGCTCCCTTTGTGTACAAAAATTATCTCTGCATCGCGTTTAGGACGTGGACTCCTCTGTCTCAAAATTAATTCTTGCAGGCATTTATTCAGAAACATCTCCGCGTCGCAACTTGTTCCAAGACGGTGATTTCGTAACTTTTCTCATGTTTAGCTATCTAGAATCATTCCTAAACATCATGAGATCTTTCCAATCACAAATCTTAATCCTTGAATCCATAATTCAATTCAAGGACCAGTTAAGAGTCAAGTCAAGAGCAGTTAAGATCAAAGTCAAGAAAAGTCAAGAGTCAAGAGAAGATAAGTTCTTAAAAGTTTTCAAAAAGTCTTTCACAAATGTTTTAAAACTTAAGTTTTAAGTTTACTAAAGAGTAAAGTTGAAGTTCTTTTCCTCAAAGAAGCATATGGGGACTAAGTATTTCCCCAAAGAGATTTAAAATGTTTTTCACACTTAAACAAGAACGGAAACTGAGATTTCCAAAGGGCCATCGAGCTAGTTTTCAAAAAACAGTAATAGCTTTCTAAATGAAGCAAGTTGGGAAACTGAGATTTCCAAGATAGCCTTGAGCTAAGTTTTTGAGCACTAATCTCAAATCACAGAAGAAGTATGTTTTTAAAACATAAGAACTAGTATATTTTGGGAGTAGTATTAGCACCGAGTTGGGGGCGAGCATGGTTCAGATAACTCACGTCTCCATAAAACCATTTAGCCACTATGGGTAGAACATGGTCATACTTTTTAGATGAACCCTTTTCACATAGACTAGTGGATCCACTTAATAGTTCAGGTCTTATACCTTTGGCCGGGTATAGGATGTGTTGGCAGCGTGAGGAAGATCGATGTATCATTACTATAGCTCTTATGTGATGGTTGTCAGTTAGAGAAACTCCCACAGAAGTTATTGTATTTTATATATATCAGTTTATTTTTTGTATTTTTACATACATCTCAGAGTTCATATTGTATCATTGCATACATACAGAGTTATTATTGTGTTTGTAAATACACAGAGTTGAAAACCATATTTTAAACAACCTTTCTTTATATTGCACATGTATTTATACTGCTTTTTATTGAAATGAGTTTAGTTAAGTATTCATGAGTTGAGAAGAGCCAAGGTAAGTGTTTATTTCAGAATCTCTTTCAAGCCTATGTTGTTTTACCATTCCAACTCGCATACTCGTACATTCAATGTTCTGATGCCAGTTGGTCTGTATCGTATTATGATGCAGACACAGGTAACTAGGATCGGCATTTCGATGCATCGTTGATCCAGTGGGCAGTTCAGAGTCTGTTGGTGAGCCTCCTTGCAATTCGGAGGATTCATTTTCATTGCTTTCTACTTTAGTTCATTAGGATTTTGTAGGGTCTGTCCCAACATCCATCTCAATTGTTATTATAGGATTAATAGATAGTCAGATGTTAGTTCTTTAGTCTTATTCATTTCATTTGTATCGTTTAAGACTTGAGTTGCCATTTTGGCTAAGATGTTATTTCTTTAAGTTATTATATGAATATTGTCTTCTGCTCAGTTAAGTAAGTCAGGCCAAGGATTCGCTTGGGGCTAGCAATGGTCCTCGAATGCCGGCCACGTCCAGGGTGTAGGCTTGGGGAATGACACCTTCTCTCTTCTGCAATTGTGTAATCATTATAAATAATTATTTAGTGGACAACAAGAAGAAATACTAATGATGGTTGAACGACTTTACTTTTTTGCATGATGCTTGTAAAAACACACGTTTATCCATTGTGAGAAGGATGCCATTAGTTCAGTAGGACCCTCACTGTCAATGTTAAAACCTTCAAATGGATATTGTTGCTTCACATCACAACTGACGACATCGACTTTCTTCTCTTTCTTTTTCTTTTTCTTTTTATCTTTCGCTTTCTTTTTCACTTTCTCCTTCTCCTTCTTCTTCTTCTCTTGCTCCTTCTCTTTCTCCTCCTTCTCTTTCTCTTTGCCTTCTGGGCTTGAGTGTGATACTGGAGCAATAGTCATTGATTTTTTTCTTTCATTAATTATAGATAGTGATTGGGAAATAGATGTTTTCAACCTCCTACACTTCAAAGGCTAGGAAATCTTCTTGGATGTTATAAGTCATTTCTTTAAAAATATCAGTGAGTTCTTGTCACGACCAGATTTCTCGAGTCATAATGGCACCTACTATACCCTACCAATAGGTAAGCCAACCCGTAACCCAAAACATCAAGCAATGAGAGAAAGGGCAGAAACTTGCGAAAATAATAATCTAAACAAGAATAACAAGGCGGAAGCAACCCAAAATAAATATATACAGAAATCCCTCCCAGAACCTGGAAGTCACTAGTACAGAGCTATCTA
>JAJONQ010042391.1:0-14804 GCA_036250385.1 Solanum microdontum | reverse complement strand
GAACAGTAAAAACGCTCACTGGAAATTACATTTCCTGCCGGACAGATTTTACGAAAATGGGCATAACTTCTTCGTCCGAACTCCGAATGAGGTGAAACGAAGTGCGTTAGGTAGCTAACTCATAGAGCTTTCCATGGATATGTTATGGGCCACCCAATTATTTGTGTGCTAGGATATATGACCCTGCAAAGTAGACCCTCGAAAAAGGCTTCAGTTGGAAATTTTGGATTTTGATACGGTTGCTCTAAAATTTGGGTTAGACCCAATTCGCACTCAATTTGACCCCTTAAACAAGAATATGAAGTCGTATTTTCGAAAAACGAAACGGATTTTGTTTTTAGATATAGCTAAACAAGTTTCCGGTAACTTCCGAAGCACATTTTTAAGAACTTTTTGGGCCATTTATCTTGGACTTTATCTAGACACCCCCACACTTTGAAGTATTTCAAGTTGGATTTCCTTCCTTTCCATTGCTCATATGAAATAGATTGTGTCCTGAACAAACAAAATTGCTTTCTTTCTAAAGAGATAAAACTTTTTGTTGTTACATTTTGTAACACCCCGAAATACTAACCAAGAGTCGCATGTCAATTTACCGTTGCTTAATTACTACAATATGTTTTATTCTCGTTTTGAGAACTTGAAATTTTGTCATATTTGCAAACATGCTTAACATAAATTGAGATAGTCATTTAAGGGATGGGGTATTTACGTAACATTCTAGTTGGAATTATCTTTAACGTAAAAGGGAGGTGAGGTATATACATATTGGTATATATGTATACTTTTGGGCAGCAAATCTTTTACTTTTGGGCAGCCAACCTTTGACTTTTGGCTATATCTAGTAACTGATAAATATCACTTTTATAAGATATATTTTCACACCTCCTATATAAGAATTCGTGTTCTTTAACTCTAAGAAACTTGTAGACTTCCTCTAACCATATTACTCTCAAAATATCAAGAAAATCTTGGTCCTTTTGGTTGGAATTCGAGACACACCCTTCTCTTTGGTGAGTAGTCGAAATCTGTTGTTTTGAGCTAAGTAGTGTTTAGTACTTTTTGAATATCTCGTTCTGTAGATCTCATTTTTCAGTTAATAAATATGATTTGGAAAGCTAATTTGTATACCTACAACTCTTATGTTTATGTAAAACTCTAATTTAGTTGTTATCAATTCGAAATATGGGATGCAACATTGGACAAGTTCTGTCCAGATTTTGGGAGTTTGAAATCCTGTATGAACAACTGTTAGTGTTTTGAATATATCTTTTTTTACATAATATATTTTGCGATGATTCTTGGTTATTTTTAACCTTAAGAGATGTACCTACATCTTTCATGAAGGATATAAAGTCCAGTTTTGCCTTTTACCATTTCAAATCTAAATTGCGGCATGATGTACTACACTGGCCAAAATCACTGTTTTGGGAGAATAGTCATATTTGTATAGGCAAAGCTTACTTCTCATGATAATCCTGTTTTACATCAACATTATTAAGTTACTAGGAATTAAAGAAGTTACTTAATTTTATTTTTAAGGTTGTATATACTCGTGAACAAGTTGAGGACCTTAATATGTTGGTTGGTCTACGGTTTGAACTCTTAAAGTTGTGTTGGACTATTTCTAAGCTAACCACTGAGGTTTGTGTATAAACTTGTACTTGTAATCTTTTTACCTGCTGGTATATCTGAAAGTTTATCTTGGTAATTTGGTTACCTCTTATCACTTTGCATTGTCGTGTTGTTAGCCTTTAAGACATTAAAGACACTTGTGTAACTCACCCACTTGTACAGATTATTTGATCACTTGGCACTCTTGTTGGGACCTTGCCTTTCTTGTGGCTGTGACTTTGTCACTATTGGCATGCCTCTTGATTCAGATCATTTGCCATATTGACTCTGGATTTTTAGTCCGTCTTAAGGATGGAAGTTGTCCATTTTAAGTACGAATTAGAAAGCCATTTTTAATATGGTTCTTGGTTCTCTTGATTATTGGGGTTCACCCTTCTTGATACAGGGCATCGGCCCTTCTTGATACATGTGTGTGCTTGGTGTGACGACATGATGTATATATTAGGCGAGCCTTGTTGTTGAATATCTTGGAAAATGATGCTATGATGCTATGAGCGTTCTTGACATTTAGACTTTAAATTTTGAACTTGACACTCTTTATATATTGTTTACTTGATTTATTTATTATGTTCAATTGTGCTGCCCATGACTTGAGAAAGGTAGCTTGGTGGATCTGAGGGCTCCGAACCTATAGTTTTTACACCACTAAGCTATATGCTTAGCGATAGTTGTTTCTATCGTAGGGAATGTTTGAGAGGATGCATGAAGCTGGCCATTGGAGATAGGGATTTTGAGAGCCTTAAGGAAGATCACATTTGCATATAGGCATCTATATTTTGTATAAACCTTGGGACTTGTACATAATCTATGTGTTGTATATTTACATGAAACTTTGAGGGCTAATTTGATCATGTCATCATGGGTTGTAATAAGTATTGCTATATGTTTTGTTCTTTTGGGATGTGTAAACCCAAGTCTTGTAATATACTAAATTTACTATTTGTTTTGAATGTTTGGGTGAAGCATGTACCGGCTAATTTTGGTACTCGAAAGTTGGTAATATCCTTTTTATATCATTTGAAGTGTGAGGAAAATATATGCATGAAAATCTCGTAAGTTATTTGCTTAAATTATCTTGGAAGGGTTTTTCCGCCATAAGTTAAAATACTACGCAATTTTAATTTGACGCAAATAAATGTTTAAATGGGCACGATGCACATCCATAACTATTTTATTTATTTATTTTGAACCTAATCCCCCTACTAGATTTTAATCAATACTTCCTACATTAATCTCTTTTAAATGTCGCAAGTATTAAAGTAGATTCTTTATTGAGTGGTAGTATCCTTTCGAATGGGTCGCTACAAGTGTTGGTATCAGAACCTAGGTTTGTGGTTCTAGGACTTTTGCTGTGAACTACTTGTATACTTGTTCGCTTTGGAAAAGGTTCTATTTAGGGTTCTTGTTCACTTATATGGATTTTTGCTGTGAATTACTTGTATACTTGTTCGCTTTGGAAAGGGTTCTATTTAGGGTTCTTGTTCACTTATATGGACTTTTGCTGTGAATTACTTGTATACTTGTTCGCTTTCTCATATTTTTATTGCATGTAGAGTGCACATACATCAAGTACATGTCCCTAATGCAATGTGATCTTCCTTTTTGAAGGAATTAAGTTATGGCCTCTTCTTCTGACCAACCTATAGAAGCTGCTCATGAAGGTTCGGGTGCGTCTGTTTCCCAACCTCATGCACTAGAAGGGGTTGGAGAACATTTATCGAATCAATATGTTCCCCACACTAGTGGTCTGAAGTGGGAAACCATTAGGGTGTAAGAGCTGGTTCACATCCTCATATGAGTCATGGTACTCAAGCCATGAATCCTCATTTTCAACAAATGGCTTAATTCTTCCACCACATGGCTGAATCGATGCATGATCCCAACGGGATTAACTTTGAGAAAATGAGGAGTGCAGTTTGAAGGTACTGTTGATCCCACTGATGCTGAACAATGGCTGGAGTGTATGGAGAGGGTGTTTGAGCAGTTGGAGTGTTCAGATGTTGCCAAATTTAAGTATTCTATTTCACTATTACAAAAGGATGCTTATGATTGGTGGGTAAGTGTTCTGAATGCCAAGGTAAAACCTCCTATTCTTACTTGAGATAATTTTCTTAAGGAATTTTGTATGAAGTATGTCCCACCTGCTTATTGTGATGCAAAGAGAAATGAGTTTTTGAATTTAAGGCAATGAGGCATGTCTATTGCTGAGTACCAACAGAAGTTTCTAAGGCTCTCTTGTTATGCTGGAGGTATTATTAAAGAGGAAAAAGACAAGTGCAGGAAATTTGAAGACGATTTAAATTATTCCATTAGGAAGAATGTGGCGATCCTGCAACATGAGAACTTTTGTAAGTTAGTGTCTACTGCTTTTACTTGGGAACGACTTGATAAAGAAGAAGCTAGTAGAAATGAAAACAAATTCCGAAAGCCTAGACCAGATTTTGGAGGTCTATCCAAAAGGGGAAGGTTTGATGATTCTAAGGCAGGTAGTGTTAACAGGCCACCTCAACAAAAGTAAAACAGATCAGAATTTTCTACAACTAGCACTCCAAATTATGGCCAAGGCAAGCCTCGTGTTCCCACTTGTCCACAATGTGGAAAGAATCATTATGGTACTTGCATGAGAGCTTCTGGTGTATGTTTCAATTGTGGGAGCTTTAATCATAAAGTGAAGGACTGTCCTAATCCTAATAATGCTCCTTCCTTGAAAACTGAAGGCTCAGTTCATAAGCCTTCTATTAATCCTCCTCAAACTAATAGAGGTGCAAAACCTAAAAACACCCAAGCAACAAGTGCAAGTGGAGCTAATAAAGCTAGTGGACAAAGGGCTATTGCACGCGTTTATGCTATGAGGCAAAGGGATGATCAAGATGGACAAGACGTGGTTGTCGGTAAATTTCACTTATATGGCTTATGTGTGTTTACACTATTTGATCCTGATTCTAGACATTCCTATTTATTCATCACTTGTTCTTCCAGAAAACGTGAAATTGTGAGACTTAATTATGATGTGCTGGTTGAAAGTCCTTTGGGTTATAAGTTGTGTGTAATCGAGTTTACCAAGATTGTCCCTTCGTGATTCAAAATCTAGTCTTCTCTGTTGATTTGATTAAAATACCCTTCAAGGATTTTGATGTTATTATCGGGATGGATTGGATTTATAAATATCATGATGTGGTAGATTGTAGGTCTAAGCATGTGACTTTTAAAGATCCTACATTTTCACACATCATTGTACAAGGTGAAAGATCATTGACATCTAGTATTATTTCTGCAACCTTGGCAAGAAAGTTGATGCGTCAAGGTTTGGGGCATACCTTGCTCACATAATTGATACACAGTTGGAGAGTCCTTGTATCAAGGATATACCTACTGTATGTGATTTCCCAGAAGTCTTCCCAGAAAATCTTCCTAGGTTGCCCCAGGAAAGAGAGGTTGAATCTCCAATCGAGCTTATTCCTGGATCTACCCCTATTTCTATCACTCCTTATAGAATGGCTCCAGCAGAATTAAGAGAATTGAAATCTCAATTGCAAGAACTTCTTGAGAAAGGTTTTATTCGACCTAGTGTTTCTCCTTGGGGAGCCCCTGTTTTATTCGTAAAGAAGAAAGATGGCACTCTTAGGGTTTGTATTGACTATAGACAATTGAACCGAATAACAATCAAGAATAGATATCCACTGCCATCGATGATTTGTTTGACCAACTAAAGGGTGCTAAAGTATTCTCGAAGATTGATTTAAGGTCTGGATATCACCAACTACGTGTTAGAGGAAAAGATATTCCTAAAACTGCTTTTAGAACTCGGTATGGTCATTATGAATTTTTGGTGATGCCATTCAAATTGACAAATGCTCCTGCGGTATTCATGGATCTAATGAATCGAGTATTCAAGCCTTATCTTGATCAGTTTGTGGTTATCTTTATAGATGATATTTTAATATTTTCCAGAAGTAGTGAAGGCCATTATAAACACCTTCGGATTGTTTTAAAAAATTTGAAGGAGAAAGAACTTTATGCTAAACTTTCCAAGTGTGAATTTTGGCTTGATGAAGTGGCTTTTCTAGGACATGTTGTATCAACCGAAGGCGTGAAGGTGGATCCTAGTAAGATACAAGCAGTTGTTGAATGGAGACCTCCCAAAAGTCCAACTGAGGTAAGAAGTTTCTTGGGCTTAGCAGGATACTACAGAAGATTTGTGAAAGGCTTTTCCATTATCGCGTCCCCTTTGACTAAGCTCTTGCATAAGGAAGTAAAGTTTATTTGGGATGAAAAATACCAAGAGAGCTTTGAAACTCTCAAATCCATGTTGACTCAAGCGCCTATACTTACTCTACCAATTAAAGGGAAAGAATACGAAGTATACAGTGATGCTTCTCACAATGGTCTAGGATGTGTTTTGATGCAAGAAGGGAAGGTAATTTCTTATGCCTCTCGGAAATTAAAACCACGTGAATTGAATTATCCTACTCATGATCTTGAACTTGTTGCTATAGTGTTTGGTTTATAAATATGGCAGCATTATTTGTTTGGAAAGAAATGTCAAATATTCACTGATCACAAGAGCTTAAAGTACTTGGGTACTCAAAAGGAGCTAAACCTAAGACAACGTAGATGGCTTGAACTCATCAAGAATTATGACTGCACGATTGATTATCATCCAGGTAAAGCTAATGTGGTTGCAGATGCCTTAAGTCAAAAATCCTTCGCAAGCATTTCTTTGAGTCCTTTGCCCTTGCTTCTTGAGTTAAGAGCCATGAATATTTGCTTCACACTTGAGTCAAATGGTTCAGTTATTGCTAATTTGCAAGTAAAGCCAATATTACTTGAACAGGTGAAAAAAGCACAAAAGTTAGAGGAGAAACTTGTAAAATTGACCAGAGAAGTGCAAAATGGGGAAAAGCTTGATTATACATTAACAGAGGATGGTGGCTTATTTTATCAAAACAGGTTATACGTCCCTAATGATGACCAATTAAGGAGAGAAATATTAAATGAAGCACATACTGCACCATATGCAATGTATTCTGGGGGTACAAAGATGTACAAGACAATCAAAGTACATTATTGGTGGAATGGTATGAAGAGAGACATTGCGGAGTTCATTTCCAAATGTTTGGTTTGTCAACAAGTAAAGGTAGAGCATCAGGTCCTAGTTGGTTTACTACAACCCTTATCGATGCAGGAATGGAAATGGGAGAGAATAACTATGGACTTTGTTTGTGGACTTCCTCGCACTCAAAGGAATCATGATGCAATATGGGTGATTGTGGACAAGCTAACCAAGAGTGCTCACTTCTTAGCAATTAGGATGGATTACTCACTTGAGCGTTTAGCCGAATTGTACATTAATGAGATTGTAAGACTAAATGGGATCCCTGTGTCTATTGTATCTGACCGAGACCCAAGGTTTACATCTAGATTTTGGGGTAGCTTGTAGGAAGTTTTGGGTACTAAGTTGAAATTTAGCACTTCGTTCCATCCTCAGACAGATAGCCAGTCGGAAAAAGTGATACAAATTTTGGTGGATATGCTTCGAGCTTGCATTATGGAGTTTGAGGCTAGTTGGGACAAACACTTGGCTTTGATAGAATTTTCTTATAATAATAGCTACCAATCGAGTATTGGAATGCCTCCCTATGAAGTCTTATACGGAAGAAAATGCGGACCCCTCTTTGTTGGAGTGAAGTTGGTGAAAGAAAGCTTATTGGTCCTGAAATTGTGCAACAAATAGAGGACAAGGTAAAAATTATCAAGGATCGTCTAAAGATTTCTTCAGATAGACAAAAGTCATACGCTGATCTTAAAAGGCGTGACATTGAATATCAAGTTGGAGATAAAGTATTTTTAAAGGTGTCTCCATGGAAAAATATTATGAGATTTGGCCAAAAAGGAAAACTTACTCCCCGATTTATTGGACCTTATGAGATACTTGAAAGGGTTGGAACAGTTGCATATAAATTAGCTTTGCCACCGGAGTTAGAAAAGATCCACAATGTCTTTCATGTTTCTATGCTCAGAAGATATCATTTTGATCCATCTCATGTCCTTCCAGTTGAATCTATTGAGGTTAATCCTGACTTGACGTATAATGAAGAACCTATCCCAATTCAAGCTCGAGAAGTAAAGCAACATAGGAACAAGAGAATTCCCTTAGTAAAGGTACTTTGGAGGAACCATTCTGGAAAAGAAGCTACCTGGGAGAGAGAAGAAAACATGAGGACCCAATATCCGCACCTGTTCCGGGACTAGTGTTAGGTAAATTTCGAGACGAAATTTCTTTTAGGGGAAGAGAATTGTAACACCCTGAAATACTAACCAAGATTCGCATGTGATTTACCGTTTCTTAATTACTACAATATGTTTCATTCTCGTTTTGGGAACTTGAAATTTTGTCATATTTGCAAACTTTCTTTACATAAATTGAGACAGTCATTTAAGGGATTGTTTTGGGGTATTTACGTAACATTCTAGTTGGAATTATCTTTAACTTAAAAGGGAGGTGAGGTATATACATATTGGTATATATGTATACTTTTGGGCAACAAACCTTTTACTTTTGGGCAGCCAACCTTTGACTTTTGGCTATATCTAGCAACTGATAAATATCACTTTTATAAGATATATTTTCACAACTCCTCTATAAGAATTCGTGTTCTTTAACTCTAAGAAACCTGTAGATTTCCTCTAACCATATTACTCTCAAAATTTCAAGAAAACCTTGGTCCTTTTGGCTGGAATTCGAGACACACCCTTCTCTTTGGTGAGTAGTTGAAATCTGTTTTTTTGAGCTAAGTAGTGTTTAGTACTTTTTGAATATCTCATTCTGTAGAACTCATTTTTCAGTTAATAAATATGATTTTGAAAGCTAATTTGTATACCTACAACTCTTATGTTTATGTAAAACTCTAATTTAGTTGTTATCGATTCTAAATATGGGATGCAACATAGGACAAGTTCTGTCCAGATTTTGGGAATTTGAAATCCTGTATGAACAACTGTTAGTGTTTTGAATATATATTTTTGTACAGAATATATTTTGCGATGATTCTTGGTTATTTTCAACCTTAAGAGAGGTATCTACATCATTCATGAAGGATATAAAGTCCAGTTTTGCCTTTTTCCTTTTCAAATCTAAGTTGCGACATGATGTACTAGACTGGCCAGAATCACTGTTTTTGGAGCATAGTCGCATTTGTATAGGCGAAGCTTACTTGTGATGATAATCCTGTTTTACATCAACATTATTGAGCAACTAGGAATTAAAGAAGTTATTTAATTTTATTTTTAAGGTTGTATATACTCTTGAACAAGTTGAGGACCTTGATACATTGGTTGGCCTACGGTTTAAACTCTTAAAGTTGTGTTGGACTGTTTCTAAGCTTATCACTGAGGTTTGTGTATAAACTTGTACTTGTAATCTTTTTACCTGCTGGTATATCTGAAAGTTTATCTTGGTAACTTGGTTACCTCTTGTCACTTTGCATTGTCGTGTTGTTATCCTTTAAGACATTAAAGACACTTGTGTAACTCGCCCACTTGCACAAATTGTTTGATCACTTGGCACTCTTGTTGGGACCTTGTCCTTCTTCTGGTTGTGCCTTTGTCACTATTGGCATGCCTCTTGATTCGGATCATTTGCCATCTTGACTCGGGATTTTTAGTCTGTCTTAAGGATGAAAGTTGTCCATTTTAAGTACGAACTAGAAAGCCATTTTTAATATGGTTCTTGGTTCTCTTGATTATTGGGGTTCACCCTTCTTGATATAGGGCGTCAGCCCTTCTTGATACCTGCTTGTGCTTGGTGTGACGACATGATGTATAAACTGAGCGAGCCTTGTTGTTGAATTTCTTGAAAAATGATGCTATGAACGTTCTTGACATTTGGACTTTAAATATCGAACTTGACACTCTTTATATATTATTTACTTGATTTATTTATTATGTTCAATCGTATTGGCCATGACTTGAGAAAGGTAGCTTGGTGAATCTGAGGGCTCCGAACCTATAGTTTTTACACCACTAAGTTATATGCTTAGCGATAGTTGTTTCTATCGTAGGGAATGTTCGAGAGGATGCATGAAGCTAGCCATTGGAGATGGAGATTTTGAGAGCCTTAAGAAAGATCACATTTGCATATATGCATCTATATTTTGTATAAACCTTGGGACTTGTACATGATCTATGTATTGTATATTTACATGAAATTTTGAGGGCTAATTTGATCATGTCACCATGGGTTGTAATAAGTATTGCTATATGTTTTGTTCTTTTGGGTTGTGTAAACCCAAGTTCTGTAATATACTAAATTTACTATTTGTTTTGAATGTTTGGGTGAAGTATGAACCGTCTAATTTTGGTACTCGAAAGTTGGTAATATCCTTTTTATATCATTTTGAAGTGTGAGGATAATATATGCATGAAAATCTTGTAAGTTATTTGCTTAGATTATCTTGGAAGGCGTTTTCCGCCATAAGTTAAAATTCTACGCAGTTTTAATTTGATGCAAATGAATGTTTAAATGGGTACGATGAACATCCATTACTATTTTATTTATTTTTTTGAACCTAATCCCCCTACTAGATTTTAGTCAATACTTCCTACATTAATCTCTTTTAAATGTCATAAGTATTAAAGTAGATTCTTTATTGAGTGGTAGTATCCTTCCGAAAGGGTCGCTACACCTTTTGCAGTAAGGATAGTTCCTCCACACAAGTCTTGTGGTAAACCTGAACTTATAAGTAATGCAATTATCATTTTCTTCTAAGTTTGGTTATTTTTTTCATTCTGCAATTCTATTAGATTTAGGTGAATATGACAGTGGTTTGATGGATAAATCCATTTTCCAAACATATTTCTGCAAAAGGAGAATTATATTCTCCATCCCTACCACTTCTTATCTTTTTCCCAACTGATTTTCAACTTCAATATTATATTGTCTATACATTTCTATTGCTTCATCCTTACCATTCAGCAAATAGACATAGTCGTTTCTAATGCAATTGTCAATGAAAGTTATGAGATACTTTTTTCCACCACGAGATGGTGTTGACTTCATATCACAAATGTCAGTGTAAATCAACTCTAAGGGATTAGAATTCCTTTCAACAGATTTATAAGAGTGCTCAGCATACTTAGATTCCACACAAACTTGACATTTTTGTTTATTGCACTCAAAGTTAGACAAAACTTCTAAGTTGATCAGTTTTCCTTACAAGGTTTTGTAATTGACATGCCCCAAGTGTTCATGTCACAAACAGTTTGACTCAAGCAAGTAGGAACAAATAAAAATATTGAGTTTGAAAAGCTCTCCGCGGAGTAGTTTTTTCTCACAAATATTTGTTCCTATTTCTTACAATTTTGTATGATACAAACATTTTTTAGAGTCATCACCTTGTCAAATATCCTTTTCGGAAGGACCTTTCCATAACTTTTAATTTGATTGTTATAGAACTACTCATGAACAAAGTTTCATCGGGTCCAATAAAGGCAATATAGTCCAAATGCTTCTTTTACAAAACATGACAAATGACTATTCACCAATATTCATGTCACAAATAGTTATATTTAATAGACATATCTTTTCATGAAAAGTCACAACATCTTAAGTGACACTTTTTCATAAAAGAACTCAATCATTTTGAACAAGTATACATATAATTTGGTAGTTTCATACTAGTCATACCATATACTAGTAAAAGAGAAATTCAACGACCACAATATCAAATATACTCCAAGAATTTTGTGGGTCTAACATAATACAAAAGGTATATTTGAATTTCATATCTTGTGCTCCAAATTTAAATTAGACACTAAGTCTAATTTTATCTTTTTCATAAGCATAGAACCCCACATTTTAAATATGATCTCAAAAATATTTTTCAAGTATTTGAAAATAGTTTTTTCACATTTTTTTTTCTCATGCTATCAAAGTGTCATTGGCAACATGAAACCGCTTTTGAAAATATTATTCTACAAAAGAATTATAGTGCTACAATTCTCTTTGACAATCTTCACACAATGTCAAAGTTCATTCCATAGAGGCACAACATCACAAACTCTAAGTCACTGATATTTTTCCTCTATCACAAATAGACATACCACTTAGTATCTAGAATATTAACAATAAAGATAAAAAATTTTGTACAATTTGTTTCTATATAACAATGAAGTTTATAGAAAGTCAAAAGTACAACATTGATTTATTATGTGAAGTTTTCATATTCTTCAAACCAATAGCATAGTCTAATTTATCCAGAGTAGAAAACTACAAAAGTTTTTGGTCTACAAAAATCAGACACAATCAAATTTCACATGGAGTACAAAACTACAAAAGTTTTTTTAGTCTCTAAACAGAATTAAACATATTCTTAGATTATCACATAGATATGCTTATCTTTTCAAATAGCCTTCCAACTATAACATTTTGGCATACTATTTTATCAAACAAAAATGTGCATCTCATTCTGCAAACTAAAGAATTTTAAAGGCAACACTTTTTGCCAAGGAAAATTCATTCAAAAATCATATGGTTTGCAGATCTTTTTCCAAAGACATACATGATAAATATCAATATTGTTAACTTTTAGAAACTATTTTCCTCCTTAGATAAATAATAAGAAGGTTACCTAGTGTAATCTTTAACCGAAATACCACCAATTCTTCTAGTACATTCTCACTTCGACCTTGCTAAACAAAGCACCGAATTCTGGAGAAGTAATGCATTAATCTTCTACTTCCATGATTTGTTTCTCTCAATCAGTAGAATACAAGAAACACCAACAGTATAATAATTTCCTTAAGATTGTTGTTCATCTTGTATTCCTAAGATACTTAGAACAAAACTTTGAAGAACTTGGTAAGAAACAACAAAGTTTAAAGAGTATTTTCAAACTAGAAAATTAAACCTAGTAGAGAAAATAGAATCAGAAACAAATTAGAAAAAATATTTTTCTCAAAGAAAGAAAATCGAGCCCATTGAATGCACATTGTCCCCTTAAGGAAATTATTCCCCTCAAGTACCCGCGGTTAATGGAATATATCCTCCCAGGATAGAACGATCTTACTCACCGGTGTATCGATACCTAAAACCACATTGTCAACGAACCACTCAACGGCAGTAAAGTACACTTAGAATACTATGTTTAGTAGTAGTAGTAGAAGAAGTCCAGAAAAATTCGTTCAACTAAAATGAGAGGAAATCCCTCAATTTATAGAAAACAAAGGGTAGTGTGAAAATATTCGTATTGTGCCTTACCGGAAAAGTCACAAACCTTTGGAAAAGTCACAATCTTTCGGAAAGGTCACAACCTTTCATAAAAGTCGCATCTTTTCATAAAAGTCACAACTCTTCATAAAAGTTGCAACTCTTCATTTTCCATTCACACCTTTTAAAAGCCAACATATCATTGTTGAAGATGTACTTTTTGACACTTTAGCCGTTACATAACTGATAAATGTGCCATTTAATTAGGCTTCAACTTGCATTTATGCCCTTCAACTTTAGGTCGGCAAAAATGGATACTTAAACTTGTATAATGTTAAACAATAGACATAAGCATCATATGTGGAAAATTTGAGCCCTACGTGGTGTCCTCTGTGTACTATGTCATGTAGGACGTGTGTGTTTACTTGTTAAATTTTAGACAAATTTAAATGCATACTTGTATACATCCAAAGATGGAGGACAGAGATGTTGACTGAAACCAAGTTAAACGATATGCTTATTTATTATGACTTTATTCTTTCTTTAACACCATGTAAATAATAACAATGTGGTTTCATTGACAAGAATGTGCTTATATGTGTTTTCTTTCGTCTAACGAATTTAGACCTACGAATACTTTTCTTTTGTCTGATAAATTTTAACTTGTGAATACTAATGCCTATTTTACAAGTTACTTTGTTGTTGATCAGTTGCGTTTTAATCGCACATAATTTTGCAGAGAATTTGTAGTAGCTGATAAAATATTGAATTGGTTTTACTCCAACAGAAGTTTTGCCTAATACTCTTTCGGATAGCTATCGCATAAAAGGAAACGTGAATTATAGATGGATATTGTATCAGAAGTATAATTATTAAAATTTTAAAATATTTTATATAGTGCCTAACAATTTTTATATAAAACTAGCATTGTTAGCTCATGTGATGTTAGTACATGCAAGATTTTTTGATTACTTCTATATTCTGTAGCAGTGGCAGATCTAAAATTCTATGGTTGTGGGTGTTCTCTTAGCTACAGTTAGGCGACGAAATTTTCACTATGAGACTTCAAAATATAAAATGTAAAAAATGAAGAAGTCAAAGAGTGTTCAACAATAAAAAAAAAGAGGGTGTTCATAATATTGCAGAAAATTGAAGCAAAGATTTGAATAATAAACTTTGTACAAAATAATATTGCAGATTTTTTTGTGAATGTTCAATGTGGATCATCATATATACCTCTTATTCACACGAACATATGAAGATGATCAATGAAAAATTTTATTAGTTAAATGCAATAATGTTTATATTTATTTCAATTTGATGAGGTTCAATCATGTAATTAGTTGTATCTCATTGATATTACCTTATAGATGATATTTGTTGTGTATTTTTCTTGTCTTCTAACCAGATGTGTTTTGCAAGTATATTCCACTTAATTTGTTTAGATGTCATATGAATATGTGTAGTACAACTACATTTTATTTTTTAGAACTATTTTTGTATATTAATTTTTATTTTATAAGTTATAACATAATAGATGACGTTCTTTTTGTTGGCTCTCATTTTTTGACTTCTCGATTGACTGTGTACATAAATCAATGATAGTTATCAGATTGTCCATAATTAACTGAGAAATGTTTCCTTTTTTTTACTGGAAAAACTAAAAATTAAAATTAAAAAATATATTCTATATGTGAAATCATTTATATAATCACCTGTTTATCTTACACCCAACAAAGATATAGTTCATAAACTTGTAATCGTGTTGTCCAGTTATTGGTTTAGGCGTCCATTTTTTATTGAATCCTTTATCCCATACGAGTAGAAAATTAAGAAAAATAAGAAGAAAATTAAACAAATTATATCCGGAATATAAACAACTTAATATCACAAAAACTGATAATGAAAAATTAAATCAATTAATAGATAATATATCTAAAATAGAATATAAATATATTCAATA
>JAJONQ010042390.1:0-15721 GCA_036250385.1 Solanum microdontum | reverse complement strand
GTTTAAAAGTTATTTCGTTTAGTAATTGTGGTTGAATTTAATGGGTTGTAGTTGCAAATACAATCTAAACTTCGTGCTTTTGGGTTGCGAGAGAGAGAGAGAGAGAGGTTTTAAAACCAAAATTGTTGAATTGATGGTCTGTGGGTATTGGGTTGTCATGGGTTCAGCTCAAGAGAGTGAATCCTAAACCATTTTCCACACATTTAGCTCAAAAGAGTGAATGGACTAAAGCGAAGGTTGTGCTTCATTGCTACTTATTGGTGTTCGAGAGAAACCAATTTGATTCGGGGTAAATTGTTCGAGAGAAAGTTTACCCCCACTAAAGTCTAGCTTATTCACCGATTTGGAGTTGTTTATTATTAATTACAATTACCCGGTTGTTTACCTTAGCCCATAATTCAATCACATCCCAAGAACCCATCTCTATATTCGTATTTTCGTGTTAGTCGATGTTTTAGTTGATAATACAAAACCCCCTATTGATATTGGACACTTGTGTAACTTATAATTTAAACTATGGTTTTATTCGTAAGTGCTTTTAGCTATAATTTACTAGAGCATATTCTTACTTGCCCATTGATTGTCGATCACGAACCACTCCATTGGGACTCGACCCCAACTCACTAGTTGGGTTATATTACTACTGAATGATCGTTGATGCTTAGTATTGGATGAAGCATCTTTGATAGTGTTTATCAAAATGGCGCCGCTGCCGAGGAGTGGTGTTACTTGAGAATTTTTAGTCAAGTTGATTTTTTGTTCTTGTTAGTTGTAGTGATACTTACTTAATTTTTAGTTTTGTTTTGCTTGTTTGTGTGTTACAATAGGAAGAATGAGTGTAATTGGTGATTGTGAGCAAATGTATCACCTTCCGATAGAAGTGATGAGGTTCAGGGATAATATCCTGACCTTCAAGCAATTAGAAGGGGAGCTTTTTCATAAGTCATGGTTGGGGTTTAAAGCACTTTTGATACGATTCCCAATTCATGAGATTCCCGATTTAGTTCTACTGGAATGCTTCTATAGGAGTCTTAGTTTGGGAGCAAAGGATTAATTGATCAACTTATCCTGGGTGGTCTTATATGACACTCCTATGAGATCGCAGCCAAACTCCTTGATTGTGTGGCCACCACCAACAAGGAGACTGAGAAGGACCAGCACTTGGTCACTTTGCTAGGTCAGCTGGATGCCTTGGCCCAAAAGGTCAAGAAATTGGAGGTGTTGTCCAAAAAGAAATACAGATACATACCCCCTCATGAGTGGAGAAAGTCTAAGGACAATGAGAGTAGACATGTCGAGGATACGTTGTTAATCATTCTCCATAAGATCAATGAGCAAGATAGAGTGCTAGAAGAGATGAAGGAGAATGTTGAAGTGCTAAATCAAATGATTGGCTCTCTGTCTAGATCTATCCAGCTAATTGAAAACCTCGTGGGTCATATATGACCTCATCTCCACCCAAACAAACAAGAGGGGTTACTTAGTGACACTAAGGTCAACCCCAAAAATGGAGATTGAGTGTGGACTTGGGTCGTGTCACGACGTTAACTAAGGCGCTTATTGGGAGGCAACCCAAGGTTTTACCATTTTATTTTTGCTTTAAGAAATAATGATGTGTTGTTTGTGTAGGTCGAAGTGTGGAAAGTGAGTGAAAAGTGTAAATTGGCGAGCCAAAGGTCCAGTCGGCGCATCGCCGAAGAGGTCGGGGTCCCCGACCTAGACCGCCATTGGACTCAAGACAATTTTACATTGGAGTCTATAAAACTCGTCGAGCCCAGGAAATTATTGGCGATCCTGATCTAATCCACCATTTGGACCCCCAGATTAACTCGAAGTCCAGTAAAACTCGGTGAGGTAAGTGATCACTCGATATTTCACCGAGTGGGTCGATGAGCACAACTAATGTCATCGAATGGGTGAGAACTGGACGGTTTTTAAAGGGTCAAAGGTTTAAACTTTCAAACTCTTCACTTTCCCTCACTTTTAATCCTCCCAAACTCTCACCTATTTGGTATTTTTAGTATTTTTTGCATTCTATAAGTATTTTAGTTGTTGATTTGTGCTCGGGATTGGGAATTCTTTGCCGCCTAGCATTTCAATATCAATTTAATCAACATAAAAGGTTGGTTTTCCAAACCCCGAGTTTATTTTTATCAAAGTTGTACTCATTTGTAATAATATTACTCCCTCCGTTTCACCAAGAGTGACCTAGTTTGACTTGGCACAAAGTTTTAGAAAAAAAGAAGACTTTTGAATCTTGTGGTCCTAAATTAAAGTTATGTCAAATGTACTAAATTGCCCTTCAATCTTGTGGCTTTAAACATGTCATGTGGAAAGCTGAAATTAAAATGTTACCAATAAAGGAAAGAGGTCATTCTTTTTTAAACAGACTAAAAAGGAAAGCAGGTCATTCTTTTTTAAACGGAGGGAGTATCTTGTTGTCGTGTGCTGGGCCTCTCTGATAGGATTAGAATGTTCAAATGCCTGATTTGATTTAATAATTGTCCTAATGTTTTGAGTGTTGAAATCTCGTATTCTTATGCGTTAAAATGATTTAAATTTTGGGGGGTTGTGCTTGCATGTTGTTTATTTTGGTTGGGTGAAGTCTGAGTATCCCGTATTTGTGCCAAACAGTGTAATTTGCCCAATGATAGAGCAGGCGACGTCCTTCTTAAGGGCAGAAGTTGTCAATTAACCAAATTTGGCAAAACCGAGAGAATTCTAAGTATCTCGAGGTAATGGGTGTTATGGGTCTTGCTCTAATATGACTAATGCATGCTTTGATTTTTTGTTTTTGGGGGTTGCGGGGTTGAATTCGAGATAATGGGTTGAAAGTAGGCACGTTGGGTCGTTTGGCGAGCTGGGTCGAGCTCGCCGAAGTTCCCCATCTCACCTTTAATTTCATGCGTAATGTGTTTTTGGGCTCTGTAACTTTTGGCGAGAAACCTGAGTACACCGAAGGCACTCGGTGACTCACCGAAAGTCTTTTTGTTCTCCCTTTGTCTGCACCCCTGAACCCTTTTTGCACCTTAACTTTCGGCGGGCTAACACTTGCTCGTCAAAAGCTATCGGTGAATCGTTGAAATGCCCTTCCTATCGTCGACATGCCAGCATTTTAGAGCCAATCCTTTAGGCAAGCCCAATCTAGCTCGCCAAAGCGATTCGGTGATTCGGCGACTCGCCAACTAGTTCGGTGAGTCTATGTGCAACTATTTTTCTGTGCTTTTGCTTGAAGGTTTTCTAACTTTTTCCAGATGTTTTGCAAATATGGTAAAGAGCAATATTGTCATGCCACCCCGAAAAAGACCACAGGATATCACAATAAATGAAGGGGGGTCAAATCCTCCCTAGAAGGGAAGATGAGAACCTCCACCTGGATATAAAGGCAAGGGCAAGAGGCCCATTTCTGAAAGGGAGACTACTCCCCAAGGCCCCTATATTCCTTCATGTATCCGGGGATTCTATGCAGCTGTGCAGACCTTTTTAGCGGATACACCCTTGGCAGCTCCTAGTGGGTCTGGTACTGCTGTTTCTTCTGAGGTGACTCCGTGTACTGAGACCCAGGACCAGAGTGATGCACCGGGCAATGATGCCCAGACAGATGGAGCGACTGTGTAGACAGGACCCCTTCTTTACCTCCCTCTCTATCTTACTTTATTTCACTTTTGGATATCTTTGTTTGCATTTGAGGACAAATGTTTCATTTGTGGTGAGGTGAGGCCCACCTTTTGTGATCTTATGACTCTCTGGTTTTGTTTATATATTGGGTTTTAAGCTGAAATTGTATTTTATACACTGCATCTTGTGGATGTTGAGCTTGTGGCTCCATGTTTTACATTGTAAATGATTTTGACCCCTTCCAAAAAAATTTGCCACCTCTTGTTTGTGTTGAATGTGGCTGTTATTTTGCAAATTTGAGTATCAGTTTTGATCAATACCGATGACTTGAATAGTGCTCATAATCAAACAAAAATGAATGTGCGGCTACGATGAGGCCAAATGAAGTTGCATAGACAATATGTGAATTATTTGCATCTCGTTGTGATGAGCCAAGTAGCGAATTGAGTCTCTCGTAATGAATTCGCACACTAGCGAAAGTGTGGAGTCTTGTTTGACTTTGGTGTCAATGCCTTGTGTGATGAGCTTACCGTGAACCATATGTGATGACACCTAGAATTTTCCCCGTTTGTCCAGTTAACTAAGTGATGCACTCTCTTGATATGATCTTAGGCAACTTTAAAGAGTGTGAAACAATTTGACATTATACCTCTTTTTGTGGCCTACCTTGTGAGTGTGTGAACCCCGTTTGAGCACCCTTTGAGCCTTAACCTTTTCTTGGAAGAAACTTGATGAAAACATAACTTTTCTTGATCCAAAACCCATAATCCTCATGATTTGTGGTTTGTTTGAATAGCCAACTTAGGCCAAAAGCCTAAGTTGGGGGTGTGGTGAAAAGAAAAGGTAAATCAAGGAGTGCAAGAAAGTCCCTTTTTACCCATGTTTTGAGAAAAATGGAACCCCTCCATAAAAAAATAAAAAGAAGAAAAGAATGAAAAAGAAAAAGAAATAAAAAGTTGCGGGATAAAGTTGTGAAAATGCAAAATGAAATGGGGTTTCCAACAATCCATGGAAAGTGAATAATGGGATGACTTGTGAGCACGAATGAAGAACGATGAAGAAAAGGAAAGGAAGTATTGTTCATATCACATCTCATGAGGACTATAGACATTGAGCCTAAATGACCATACATTTGCACTCAGCCCCGATACAAGCCTTGAAAAGACCTTTTTGATCTTGAGTGAGCTGAAACAAATGTTGGTTGGAAAATACGGGCAAACATATGGGTGAAATCATACATTGTGTTCATTTTTGTGAGTGTGAGTGTTGCATTTGATTTCGGAACTTTATATTGTTGAACCATTGTGTGTGAATATGGAATCATAATTCTTTGTGTGAGGGCATTTGAGACTCTTTGAGTGCTCAATTGATCTTTGCATGAGTAAGTTGAGTCTTTTTGTGTGTATTCATGATTGAATCTTGTGTAGCACTGTTTGAGACATCCTTTTTGAACTGCTGAACTTGAGTTTTACTTGAGGACAAGCAAAAGTTTAAGTTGGGGGTGTTGATTTGGACTCATTTAGGGCTTTATTTGAATAGATTTAGTGTCCTCAAATGCATATTTTGTACCAATAACTTTTGTAAATCCATGAATTTCAGGTATTTGGATTGAGGAACAAAGCATGGACACTATTGAGCAAATAGGAACAAGCCAGCCGAAAGAACGAAGGAAAGAAGGCCTGAGGATCGCCTAACTCATTAGGCGAGTCGCCGAACAGCCAGGTTCTCGCCTAATGTTCCAGAGTGCCAAGCCCTGAAGGAGAAAATCTAGTCAGCGAGAAAAAGGAGCAGTCGGCGAGTCGGCGAACGATTCCGCGATGCAGTACCATATCGCCCAAAGTTATAGAACTTGAAGATGTTGAAGGCCAAAGCAAAAAGGCAATGGAATTGACCAAAGGGCGGATCGCCGAGTGGATCGGCGACCCTGACTTACTGCACCGACTAGACCTTCGCAGCACACTTTTTAACAACTATAAATACTTGTTTAAATTTTTAGCTTAATCTCTGATTTTGTGTGGAATCATATTATTATTCAGTTTTTGAAGTTTAGAGCTTAGAACTAAATAGAGAGACAGTATTTCATTAGCTTTGAAGATTTGAAGATTTCCATTTCTAAGAAATTGGAAGTGGGTATTGAAGATTCTTCATCTTAGACCTTTGTAAAGACTATATCAATCCTACCGAGTTGATGGAAACACAACTCGGTAACGATTTTTACCTTTTTACTATGTCTAGCCAAAACCCCAATTTTTTGGGTGTGATTATGTGATTATAGGTTGATTTAACTGTTGGGTATTGTTAATTGATAGTTTATTAGCTGTTTAAAAGTGATTTCGTTCAGTAATTGTGGGTGAATTTAATGGGTTGTAGTTGCAAATACAATCTTAACTTCATGCTTTTGGCTTGCTCGAGAGAGAGTTCTAAAACCAAAATTGTTGAATCGATGGTATGTGGATATTGGGTTGTCATTGGTTCATCTCGAGAGAGTGAATCCTAAACCCTTTTCCACACATTCAGCCCGAGAGAGTGAATGGACGAAAGTGAAGGTTGTGCTTCATTGCTGCTTATTAGTGTTCGAGAGAAACCAATTTCATTCGGGGTAAATTGTTCGAGAGAAAGTTTACCCCAACTTAAGTCTAGCTTATTCACCGATTTGCAGGTGTTTACTATTAATTGCAATTACCCGATTGTTTACCTTAGCCCATAATCCAATAACATCCTAAGAATCCCGTCTCCATATTCGTATTTTCGTGTTAGTTGTTGTTTTAGTTGATAATGCAAAACCCCCTATTGATATTTGACACTTGTGTCACATATAACTTAAACCATGCTTTTATTCGTAAGTGTTTTTAGTTATGATTTACTAGAGCATATTCTTACTTGCCTATTGATTCTCGATTACGAACCACTCCCTTGGGACTCGACCCCAACTCACTAGTTGGGTTATATTACTACTGAACGATCGTTGATGCTTAGTATTGGATGAAGTATCTTTGATAGCGTTTATCAATTTGCAACTACAATTCATATATTAAAACACAGGTAATGATTAAACCAACATTAAAACAGAAATTTCATTATGAAAAAACAATACCCATAAGATAATTAGACAAAGAAACACATGATCACACCCCAAGAATTGGGGTTTTAGCTACACATCATAAAAATAGAGAAACGATTACCAAATCCATTAGCCATGATCTGGGTAAAGGTTCCCAAGTATTTACAATGGTCCAAATTGAATAAATTCAAAAACCGTCTTCCAAATCGTCAAGGTTGAGCCTCAAAAGCTTCAAAGTCTACAATGGAACCTAAAAACTAAGAGAAAACTCTAACTCTCTAACTCAAGGAATTAGAACTGGAAGAACTCTTTTCAATGATACTGAAATTTCATTTTAAATTTCAATTTATAGTTGCCCAATTTTTGGCCCAAAAAAACATTAGGTGGAGTAAGTCCGGCCACACCGAACAGGTCGGTGATCTGCCCTTTGCTTCCTTTCATCGCCAACTTGCAATGGTCATCAGTCCTCTAGGTCTATAACTTTAGGCGATCAAAGTTTCCCTCGCGGAGTCATTCGGCGGTTCGCCGCCTGCCCATTCTTGTCGCCAAGTTGGTTCTTCCCCAAGGCTAGCATGCTGGAAATTTGGGTGAGCTAAAGAGCCACTCGGCGGTTCGCTGAGTGGTCTTGGCAATCACCAGGATCATTTTCCTTCATTTCTTCAGCTTGTTTTGCTCCTTTTTGCCTGGTAGTGTCCATGCCTTGCTCCTTAGACTACATACCTGCAAATCAATGCTTTAACATCAGTTTATAGCATAAATTAGGCATTTGAGGACACTAAAACTATCAAAACAAAGCCTTAAATGAGTCCAAATCTAGGACTCATCAACACCCCCAACTTAAACCTTTGCTTGTCCTCGAGTAAAACTCAAGATCAATCGGTTCAACAAGGATTTCTACAAATAGTGTTGCTTAAGATTCAACATGAATGCACACAAAAGGTTCAGACTACACATACAATGCTCAATTGTGCACCCAAAGATGCAAATTGTGACTCACCATTATCAAGTGTACTCAAGCTCACAATACTTGCTTCAAATGCAAGTTCAAGCTCAACAAAGATACTCAAATGCCCTCACAACAAAGATGATTCCACATTCACACAAAATTCCTCACAAATTTAAAGTCCCGAAATCACATACAACTCTCACACTCAAAAAGACAAACAAATGCATGACTCCACCCATAGGCTTGCCCTTATTTTCCAATCAACATTCGTTTCAGCTCACTAAAGATCACAAATGTCTTTTTAAGGCGTGTAATGGGGATGAGTGCAAAGGTATGGTCATTTAGGCTTAGTGGATTCTACCTTTATGAAGTATGGCTTGAAAAACACTTTTTCTCCTTCTCTTTCACATTCAAACATGTTCATAATCCACCCCATTATTCAACTAAACATGAATCACCGGATACCCCATTTTTCACTATTCTCACACACTTTATTTCACAATTTTCGCTTTTTTTTGTCTTTTTCTTTTGTTTTTTCTTTTTTTACCATGGAGGGGTTCCATCTTTTTCAAAACAATCCATCACATGGGGAATTTTTCACAGTTCTTGACTTTCCTTCTTTTTCACCACACCCCCAACTTAGGCATTTGGCCTAAGTTGGCTATTCAAACAAACCAATACTAGATAAAGGCTATAGGTGATGGGATAAAGAGGTCAAAGTTGTTCAAGTTTCTTCCAATAAAAGGTTAGTCTCAAAAGGTGCCAAGAAAGGTTCACACATCTAACGAGGTTGGCCACAAAGAGGTATAATGTCAAATTGGCTCACTCTCCATAAATTTTACCTATGATCATTTCAATTGCTTGCTTCACTCAACCAATCGGACCAACGGGGCAAATTCTAGGTGTCATCAAGCACAATGTTCAAGACAACCTCACCACACAAGGCATTCGTACAATTATCAAACAAGACTCCACGCTTTCTAGCTAGCGTGAAATGTTCATCACAAGAGACTCATTCAACAATCGGATAGGCACAACGGATGCTAAAAGTTCACATATTGCCTATGTAACTTAGTTTGCCTCATCGTAGCCACACATTCATTTCGTTCAATTAAGATCACTATTTGAGTCATCGATACTGACCACAACCGACACTCAAATTTGCACAAGAACAACCATAATCACACACAAAGGAGGTGGCAAAATTTTACAACTTGGGTCAAAACCATTTTCATATCAAAACAATGGGCCACAATTTATCAACAACCAAGATATATATATATATATATAAACCAATGAGATCCAATATTCACAAAATAAAATGAGAATCAATATTCACAAAACAAAATCAGAATAAAGTCAATATTCACAAAACAACCCACAAGAGGTAGGTATGGAAATACCTCACCCCACCAAAACAAAACCACAGTTGTCCTCAAATGAAACTAAAAATAGAAAATAATCTGGAAAAAAGAAATAGAGAAGAGGCAAAGAGAATCATCTTGCCAGGGTAGGCCTGGGGTGAAGTTTGCATATCCACAACTCCCTCTGTCTAGGCATCAGTGTCCGGTGTCTCAGCTATCAGGACTCCCTCTGCATGGGCATCAGTGACCGGTGTCTCAACATCCTTGGCTCCACTGGAGCCCACTATGGAAACATCCCTCAAAGAGGCATGTACAGCTGTATATACCATGGCACCCTCTAGGTCTGCCAACTCATCATAGACAGCCTCATCAGTCACACCTAGTTTCCCCTCATCTGTCTCACCCTCGGACTCAGCAACAGCATCATCAGCTCTAATCTCATCTCCGATGGTACCCGGAGGCACCTAAGAACAAGCTGGAATATTTGTACTCGGTTTGTCGAGAATCTCCACGGTCCTAAATAGTGAAGTGAAATCAGTGGACTTCAGCTGGTCCACATCCTTTCTCAACCCCATAATGTTGGCCTTCAAGGCCTTCACTATATCAGTGGCTCCCTATCCCTTCTCACACTACGCCACTCTTACAGTCAGGGCATCCAAAGTCCACTTGTAATCCCTTAACTCAACCCTAAGTGGGACCAAGGCAGCAGTTATTACCTTTTCTATCATCCTAGGCATAGCGACCTCTAATTGGGAGACACACACCAATATATTGGGCTAAATGGCCCATCTTGTAGAACATGGCCTGGGTGATAGGGGGTCGGGAAGCAGCAGAAGAAGAAGATCTAGGGGGGTGCAGCAGAAGTGCCAGGAGTCTCAAAAGAGGAAGGTACAGATGTACCTGAGGGCCCACTGGCCTGATTAGGTAGAACTGCCTCTGTAGGTAACATATCAATGTCGACCTCCGGGGATGTATCCACTGGTGTTTCCCTCCTCCTGTCATCCTCATCCCAGTGGTACTCGGCCTCAATACGTCGGATGTCATTAGAGGAGGTAGGTGTCACCTCCACATATATCTTCTCATCTCGAGGAACACGGGCCCATCTGCACAGCTCGATGACCAACACCGGGAATAGAAGAGAAGTCTGACTCTACTTGGCCCTCACGGCCATCTCCTGCTTAATCACTAGCCCTAGATTCAGCTTCTAGAGGGAAATGATAGACCCTAAACATGCTGCCTTCGGGTGTCTGAGTATGGATTCATTTTGGGATGGCATGATAATGTTATTGATGCACCCAAACTAGTATCTGGCAGCCACATTCAGGTTCTTCTTCTCTATCAGTGCACTTGCCTCTATCCACCTAGGGGTGGCATCAGAGAAAAGGGGTGCCAACCAAGCCTTTAGGTCCTCCAAAGTCTTCTTCTGGACCAAGTCGATATAATCATGAATGAAGTCATAAGTGCACATTTATGTCAAAACTTTTGCAGTTCACCTTCTTGCCTCGGACTATCACAGAATAAACTGGTTTGAAGGCACTGACCTTCTTCTTCCCTTTCGGCACCAAGTCTCTGTAAGTTGAATAGAACTCCCGGACCCAATTGGGAATGTAGAGACCTTGGTATTTAGTGAAAATCTCCAACTTATGGAACTTGAGAGTGTTCCATATCTCTGGATGCCTGTCTACTACTCCGTATGTGGACAATCTTTTCTTCTTTAGAATGGTCCTCAAACCCTCAGCCTTTAGCCGGTTGAGTGACCAGGGAGGAGGACCCTGTACTGGTGGTGCTAGGACCACTGTCTGCTATGCAGCTGCAGCTGAAGGAGGGAGAGGAGTCTGAGACATCGGGATCCTAGACGAATCATTCATCGCCTTAGAGCAAAGCTCTACTCTCCGTGCCTATAATAGCTAGTCATTCTCAGGCTCAGAGATGGAAGCCTGAGAATCCTGTGAGTCCCCCTCACTTTCAGATGAGGTGAGGTGTGTCTATTAGACTCCCTCACTGTTGGAGTTGTACTCCGGTGTCTCAACCACGGGCGCCTTGCCCTTGCCTTTGCCTTTTCCACCCTTTGTAGGGAGTTTTGATGTCTTTTCTCGGGATGCAGCTACATCCTCATTTATAGTTATTCCATGTGCCCGCTTTCGGGGTGGCATGTCTCTATCGTCTACCTTGGGTCTAGACATTCCTGCAAAACAATGTAGATACACTTAGAAATATTCCAAACAAACTTCAGAAAGTAACTGCACGGAGAATCACTGAACCGGTCGGCGAGTCACCAAACTATTTTGGCGTGCCAGATCGCGCTCGTTGAAAGTTCTAGCACAAAAATTTCAAAAGTTCAAAGATGGTCGGTCATATCCAGGGTCATTTGGCGGATCACCAATACCAATCAGTGAACTATGAGTAGCTCGCCGAAAGTTACAATTTATTTTAAAGAATTAGGGGTGCAGAAGGGCGATTAAGAAGTACTTTCAATAAGTCACCGAGTTCACTCGGTGAGCTCAGGCATATCGCCAAAAGTTACAGAATGAAGACTCAAAATTTAAAGAAATTACGGGCGATCTAAGGGTACTTAGGCGAACCACCAAACCCTTCGGCGAGTTCGACCCAGCTCACTGAATGGCCCAACGTGCCAATTTTCACCCTGTACTTCAACATCAAGCTCGTAGTCCCTGAATCAAAATTCAATACCTACACTATGAAATTAAAGCAAGACCCATACTACCCATGCCCTCGGGGTATTGATATTTCCCCCGATTTGGCCAAAATTGGCTAATTGACATCTTTTGCCCTTAAGAATGACGTCAACTACTCAATCATTGGGAAAACTATGACATTTAGCACAATCTGAGATTACTCAGACTTCACCCCTTAAGACCCAAGACATTTTCAACACATCCCAATAATTTCAACTCAATTTCAAGAAGCATAGACATGGGAAACATGATTAAACTCCTATTAGTTAAGATTTCATTCAAGATCAGGCAAACAAACACCCACATGATGATTACCCAACGATTTTCAATAACAAAATAATGATTGCATTCAATTTCAACCACAAATAGAGTTCGGGGTTCGAAAAACCAACCTTTTTATGCCGAAATGAGATTTGTAAATCTAGACCCCAAAGTAAATCCAAATTTTGTCCCCAAGAAAAGATCCCAATACAATAAAAGTAAAATGTGAAAATAATGCAAGAACTAGTATTGGGTGAGAGAATGCGGGGGTTAAAAAGTAGGAAAGTGAAAGGATTTTAAAATTTTAAATTGTTTGGCCTTTAAAACCTTTCAGTTCACACGCCAGTCGGTGGTATAAGTCACCCCCTCCGAACCACTTGGCGATGCGCCGATTGGTAATTTGGCTCGCTGAGTTTTACAGAAGTCCCAGCAATTTGAGGGTTCAAATGGTAGATAAAGTCGGGATCACCGACCTGTTTGGTGAGTCACCGACTGAGCCTTTGGCGAGCTAAGTTTTACAGAGTTCCCCATCAAGTTGGGTGGTTCCAACGACGGTCCAATTCGGGCTCGCCAACCTCGTAGGTGAGTCGCCGACTGGACTTTTGGCTTACCTAATTGCCACTTTCCAACACTTTCACTTTTCAACCTGCACAATCAACACCCGTTATTCAAAAACAGCATTTTAAACATCAAAAGCTTGGGTTGCCTCCCAAGAAGCGCCTTATTTAACGTCATGGCACGACGGAAATACCAATTCAAGCTTTATTTTTAAGGTTGGCCATTGTGTCACTAGGCAACCCCCTTTTTTTGTCATGGATTCAATTGAGTCGAGATTTGACCCATTTGTATCTCCAGTTGCTTAATAGATACTGAATGAGAAGTCACCGTCTGATTGAGAGTTGAGACGTCCTCCTTCATCTATTCCAACACTTTGTTCGACCCTTCAACCTTATTGAGAATGTGTGCAAGCATTTCTTCCGTAAGAAAGTTCTCTGGGTCAGCTCTTTGCTCTTTAGGCTTTTGGCGTTCATGAGGTAGGACGCATATTTCCTTCTCACCATCTCTTTCCTTCCAAGTAGAATTACGATCACGCCATTCCCTCTCACAATCTCTCCATCCATCATCTTTATTCCAACCCAGATTTCCACCCAGCCTTAGATTGTTTGAACGAAATCCTCCTCCTTGATTTGCAAGGAAGTTCACTTCCTCATTGTACAGCACTTCAAATTGTGCTTCTCCGGAGTTTGCTCCACCAACACCCACAATATTTACACTCTTCAACCCACTACCCATCACATTTTTCGACAACAAATCAAGTTGGGTCATCATTTTGGCCATATTTTTGTATCTCTCTTGATCCTTCTCTATCTGTTCCTTCGACATCCTAAAAGTGAGAGGAGACACTTGGTCCTCACCAGTGTACCATGCTCTATTTATCTTGGTCATGCCATCAGTTGAGACACTACTTCATAGGGTTGTTGCATTATACCTCCGGGAACAAGTTGATCAGCAACTCCTTTCTTTAACGAGTTAAGACTCCTATAGAAGTATTGTAGCAATATGTGGTTTGGCAATCCATGAGTTGGACATTGAAGTACCAACTTTTGAAATCGCAGCCATGTCTCGTGGATTGGTTAACCCTCCAAGCTCTTGAAACTTTGGATACTATCCCTTAGCGTCATCATCTTCGATGGGGAAAGAATCTCACATGGAACGCTGTGGTAAGTTCATCCCAAGAGGTGATGGAGTCCCTCGGTAACTCAGCAAACCATTTGGTAGCTTCACCTATCAAAGAGAATGGGAACAACCTGAGATGGACTGATTCTTGTGATATGTTCTTGAATCAGAACAGACCACAAACATCCACGAAGTTCCGAATATGCTCATGGGGATCTTTGTGGGCCAAACCTCCATATAATCCTTTCATTTGGAGGAGATGTAGCATCGTGCTAGTAACATGGAAGACAGCATTACCCTCAATAGGAGGTAGAGGAATTGCACCAATACCACCCAATTGTATTGGGTCATTCACATCATTAAGATTCCCAATATTGTATTGGTGGCCCACTTGGCTACCATTACTCCATTCACACTCATCTCTTCCTCTATTCAAAACAAGCAACACAAACACAAACCAAAGTAAGTCGATTCAACTACAACCAAAAAGATCACAATTCAACTTCAATAATTGAATTGTAAACAACACCACTCCCCGGCAGCGGCACCATTTTGATTAACATCTCAAATACACATCATCTGATTCTAGGTGTAGACGATCATTAACTAGTATAAAACCCAACAAAGAGTTGGGGTTAAACCCACAGGGAGCGGTACGTGTTTAAATTCATTTATGAAGTAATAAAGTGGTCTAAATGGTTATAGGAATAGAAATTATCGAAAACATACAAACAAGTCAAAAGGGGTGACAACGAATGTCAGATGTGGGTTTGAATTGTCAATTAAGAGCTGAATCAAGTACGAAAATAGGGGAAACAACAATTTTAAGAGGAATTCACGGGATGTGATCATTTATAAGCTAAATTAAGTTATATGGGTAATTAAAATTTAACAATAATATTGTCACGACCCAGGGGTACACCCTAGATGTAACATGGCACATAGAACCCCAAAGGATTTCATGTAAGACACTTAGCATATCATAACATAAGACAATAGAAAAGTGTGGAAATTTTAAAACATTTTCCATACGATCGAAGTCTTTTATAAAAGCAAGCAGAAGTCTATAACACTTTGTCTCAAACCATCTAAAACAGCTTGAATAAATCTTTGGGACGTAGCGCATACAAAAGTCTAAACATAAAGAAAGACATAAAGGAAGGGCGGGCAAATCCTCGATGCTATGAGGACTCACCAAATCTTCAAACTCCTTGCTTCTACTAAGAACTTAGCCAAGGAAATGAAACTCAATATCGTCGGACCCTACGTTTGATAAGAATGTAGGCAAGAGTATGTGTTAGTACAAAATGTACTAAATATGATAGCTAGAATAATACCATAAGAGCATAACAACATATTAGGAAGCATGATCTTCAACATAGAAATAATCCATAAACATAAGAGATACATCATATTCTTAAGAATAGTCAATACTTAGATCTTCAAAATATAAGAGAACTATTTCTCAAGTAACCTCAAAGCATACTTGTGCAATGCATGAATGAGACCCCATAATCTCACACACACTAGGTACCACTTTTAGGTGATCATAGTCATCTTTGGATCTTATCCTTAGCATAATTCTCATAGACAAGGGAACCTTCACCTTTAGTCAAACATATCAAAGAAGCCAGCGATAGCAACAATCCAAGCTAAGCAATTCTCATAATAGAACATACTCACAACACTTCCTTGAAGTAATCTAGTTTCATCATAAACATGCTATTTCAATTAGGGATTAGTCCCTCTTTAGCTATTCTTGTTATTAATGGAAGAGTACCTCTTTACTAGTCCAAGACAAGTCATTACTGATGAAAGGTTACGATTTACAAATTCAAGGCTACCAAGGGAAAACACTATCTTATGCTAGACTAAGCTACCATGGAAAGCACCTTACTTATGCACGTCCAAGCTATTCAAGGGAAAGTACTATTACTCAACCCAAGATAAGCATCCAACATATAAGAGACATACTTCATAAGTAGCTTCAAGTCATATTTGTACAATGCATGGATAAGACCCCATAATCCTTCCCATACTAAGTACCACTTTAGGCCATCATACATAAATGATTACTATTCATCATTTCTAGACTACC
>JAJONQ010042388.1:0-14023 GCA_036250385.1 Solanum microdontum | reverse complement strand
GCGATTGGCGCCACAGAGTTCTATTATTCAGAGCTCCCAAAGAGTATGTCAAGTATTGCATCAGCTCTTTTAGGACTGGGAATGGCAGTTGCAAATCTTTTAGCAAGTGTTGTTTTGAGTGCTGTGGATAAGTACACCAAAGGAGAAGGGAAAGAAAGTTGGATTTCAAGCAATATCAACAAGGGACACTATGAGTATTACTACTGGCTTCTTGCTCTAATGACAGGTTTTAATCTGCTTTTTTTTGTGGTTTGTTGCTGGCAATATGGACCTTCTGTTGATGTTGACATCACTATGAGAATGATGGAACCTAGCGACGATGAAGATGACGGTGAAGATGAAGTTGAAGATAAAGATGATTTGCCTAAGAAGAATAAATCTACAGCTGACTCGAATTCCTGCTAGGCTAATCTCTTATTACATTGTTGATACATAGTACTAGTATTTATACAGAATTGCTATTACATTTTTAGCTACTACTAGTATAGTATATTATATAGTCCACTTTCCCTAATTCGTTCTTTTCAGCCACCAAAATATTCAGCATGATTTGAGCAGTATGCTTATTTAATTTATTTATCTGAAGAATCAAAATATAAAAAAACTAATTCATACTGATTTATGATCAAATAATTGATAAATTTATAATCGGTAAATGCGTATCTATAAATTGATAACCATTTTAAGTCGAATTGTTAAAAAGGTCGCCTTAACCAAAATACCTCATTATTCGTGAAGAGATGAATCTCAAATTGACATTTTGTTATTTTCCCCAATTCTGGAGAGATGCACTTGCAGGCAAAAGTTTTATGCTTTATTTTATCCCACTACCAAATAATATGACAAAAGTTTAATTAAGTTTTAATATACTAGTCATTATCTTTTGAGAACAGAGGTTTAAAAAAAGCAGATCATTGGAAGTACTAGAGGGCTGGGGTGGGTGGTGGAGTTGGGTTATTGGGTAGTGGATGGGGTAGAGTAAGAAAAAATAAATTAATTTCTTAAAAATGTTATTTTTTTTTTAATCTTTAATTTTTAAATTTTAGCATTTACTTATTTAATTTTTTAAATATATATCCTTGTGAGTAGGGCTAGGTCTGTTCAAAACCGAACTGAAGCCGATAATCCAAACCGAGCAAAGTTATTGGTTTATTAGTAATGGGTTATTGGTTTAGCGGTTCAGATAACGGTTTTGATTTTTTTTGTTATCTGGTTATTGGTTCTTAATGATTTGAGTTTTTTTTCTTAACGGGTTAGCCGATAACCCGATAGTAAATTAAATAATTATATTTATACCATTTTGTATATAAAGTCCTTGACTAAGAGTTTAGTTTCCTACTTTTATTTTTGACTATCTCAAAATCTTGGTTATTTTACAATGTAAAAGTGTTTGTTTTTGAACAAGATGCAACTTGTGAACTCATGTACATGATTCATTCGATTTGTCACCTTGTTTCTAAGTGATTTTCAATAATTTATTTTTGTGTCAAATCTTAATGATTAAACCAATAACCAAATCGATAACGATCAATAACCGATAAGTCAATATTTTAATGATTCTATAACGATTTAACATCTCTACAAACCAATAACCAATAAGTCAAACCAATATACTTCAAACCGAACCGAATCGACCGATACGCAATGAGCAGATGACACTCTAAACCCATCAATATTTGTTTTATTGCCTTTTTAATTTGTTCCAATAAACTCTTGGATCCATTTTGGACCCTTTTATTAAAAAATAAAAAAATAAAATATCTTATTATTATAAGTTGAGACCTTGTTAGAAGGAGATAGTGGGACCAGCAACAAGGAAAATAAATTGAGAAAATGATCAAAATGGTACTTGATATATAAGCCTTGCTTTATGTTGATCTTTAATATATTCCACATGATATATATGGTTCTTAATGTTTTATAAAAGAGGATCAATTTGATCCTTTGACCTAAAACTAACAGATACATCAAAAAAACAAGTTAACTTTAACGTTGGGTTCCACGTGCAAAATTTAAAACGCTCAAAAGTTTTTCCTTTTCCCTTCATTCTCTACATTTTTCCGATCTGTTTCAGAAGAGGTTGGGGATATTTTTTTTTTCTCCTCAACCAATAAAGTAAACTTCCCTCTTCTCATTTAACATAGAGTTCACTGCAAAATGTTAAAAAAGATGAAGTTTTACTCTTTTTAGTTCATCTCTGAATTCCCAATTGGTACTCCAATTCAAAGAGGATAAGTGATTTTTAATTGAAAGCAATTCTAGAAGTCATTCATTATCGTTGTGTAAAAAATTGATTGTTTTTGCAGATACATACAAAAGATCTAATCAAAGCCCTATGAGAAGGTGACAAAATTGATTCATGATCAATGCTTTTGATTTCAAAACTAGTAAAGAAACGGAGTGAAACTGAATATTGAAAGTATTTGAAATGGACAGTAGCATTGTGCGATAACACTAGTTGAAAAGGAAGATTGAGACGGGGTCGATATCTCTATATTAGAAATGAGCTTGAAAAAGAGAACGAAAAGGTGAAAAAAAATGAAGAGAAAATTGGTTAATGTCAAAAGTAGAGAGAATGTGTGTTGGTATATTATCTTGTATGACTCTACTCTAGATTTGATATCTAATTGCGATTTGATCTGTAATCTTTAGTGTATGTAGTTGTATAGACAACTTCTTTTCTCAAAAATATGGTGCTTTAGCTCTTATAATTGAAGTGCATATTTCACATTAAAAATTTGGTCCCTTGTAATTGTAGAATCTGGTGCAAATTGAACATAGCTGGTGCATATTTTATTGAGAATACCTGGTGCATTAATACTGAGAATTCTAATGTAAATTGAGCATATGTAGTTATAATCAATGAAAAAATTTGGTGCATTGAAATATTTTATTAGCACATCTGGTGCACTTTTAATGAGCACACTCATGTTTAGTGAAGTTCGGAATGGATATGATGTACGTAAATCTTATCCTTACCTTGTGAAGATAGGCAACAAACAACGATAACTAACAGGGAAGTGATGCAATTTTTGGAGATATGTTTGCTTGCAAAATAGTTTACGTAGCTCTGGTGCTTATTAAGGGTTGGAACCATTTGTCCAACTCCAAGATTCTTATTTCAATATTTATACGATCACATCTTTCTCATATCGATCAAGGATTTTTTTGGGTTTGAAATAAGGGGACAAGAAGTAAGATAATAAATCCTTTAGATTCAACGTCAACTATGCTTCAAGCCGCTCAACTTCTCACTTGGTAACATTTCTTTGATTACCAAAAATAAAGAATGCAAAACATGTAGATTGTTAACCTTCACTAGCTTAAAAGTAATGACATTAATTAATTCTCCCTCTTCCCCTATTCCTATCATCTGGCCATATCAATATTAGAGCATAAATTGAACTTAGATTGATGGAACAATAGCTGGTGCATATTGAAGTTTCTAATCACAAGTCGTAACTTATTAAAATCACATTACATGAGTTGATTCAAATGAATAAAAGCAACAAAAGAAATACTGAAGTTAATTTGTAATATCTTCACTTCAACCAGCTACTAGCATGAAACCAACAAAATATCTTGACTTTAACCAGCTAGCGGCAAAAACTCAAAAAATTCTTCACTTCAATCAGCTATCAAATAATCAACAAAAATATGGTCACTTAAAAATAGCTATCCATCTGAAACATATAGAGTCACCATTAACTAAGATATAAAGATACCAGATTAAATATTCATATCGGACGACGCAACATTATCATCATGGATGAAATTTATTCTTCTAACCTGTAGAAAGAAAAAAATCAGATTCTTTTAAGATTCCAAGCTAACTTACTTATGTATAAAAATATTTACCGGCAATTTTTCAGGTACAAATGAAGTAGAAGGCATCCAACAAGCTGACTCAAAAACTTCTCCTTTTGGATGTACATAGTTAAACTTGTAAGTTCTTGTATTATGGCCAGACTTGTGACATCGATTATAGTTAATTGATGTTTGCTTCTTCTTCATCTTGTTCTTTCCTTCTCAACTTTTGCTTTCTCCCTGACTTATTTTGTCTTGAAAAGATTGGAGGCAAATGAGAGATCTTGCCTGATTTAGGCCACAACAGTGAACCATTTATTGAAAGAATAGTTGGTTCATATATTCTCTTATACATTTACACCTTATAGTAGTCATCCACATAATTAATAACCTTGTCATTTTTATGCTAAATTGCCGAAATAGCATGCTTGCAAGGGATTCTTGTAGTGGTCTATTTTCTATAGCTACATTTTCTGCCAGCAAGGTCCACAGCTCAAATGTCGCTCACACTACCGTCAAGAATTTCAGAGTTCCATTCATTCAACTTTTTAGGAATAAAACCAACAGTATCTTTTTCATTTTTGTGCAGATCCGAGGGTATACATCATCAGAATTTCATCTATTAGCTTTATTAGCTTGTAATCTAGCCATAAAAAGATATCTTAATTTTTCCAACAAAGTGATGATTGGCTTGTCTCGAGCATCAAGTATCATACTATTAAACGATTCACACATATTATTCAACAAAATATCACACTCAACATTGGGAGAAAAATGTGATTTAGACCATTCAGTAGGTTCCTTTTCTTTCAACCATACAATAATTTTGGCATCCAATTTAACAATGTCATTGATGCGAGCACTAAAAAATTCCACAGTTGTAGCACTTCCAGCAGCCCAAAGAGCACATTTTAGTGAGCAACCACTAAAACCAACCCTCTTGAAATTATTATGAAGATGTCTCACGCAAAATCCATGACTAACGGATGGGAAAACTTCATTAAACGCTTCAATGAGACCTTTTTGTTTGTCCGACATAAAGGTCCAATCAGCTTGATCATTAATCTCCAAATCATTAATTAAGTAGGTCAAAGATCATGACCATGTATTCCTAGTTTCCTTTCCCACAACTGTATAGGCCACTGGAAAAATATTATTATTGGCATCCAAGCCAACTGCAGTCAGCAACTGATATCCATACATTTGACCCTTCAACCAACACCCATCCATGATACGTCCAAACTTACACTTCAAATAAGAAGTGTAAACGATCGAGTCAATTTACAGAACTCAACTAGAGTTGAGGTCGATCCCACAGAGAATTTCTTTACAGATAAGGTTTCACTATCACATTTATTCGAATGTTATTATTATCTCCTAGACAAATAACAAATGAAAGTAAATTGGGTGTGGTTGAATTGTTATAATTACCAAAACTTGCAGTTAAAATTCATGCCCAAGACTAACAAACTATTTCGTTGTAAGATTTATTCAATTAATTAAAAGAAACCAGGATTGTGTTCACCATAACATTAGTTCTAGTGTTCTCCTGTAATTTGAGTGTCAGGCAAATCAATGTTTATAGAATCCTTGCGAGTTAAATTTATCTAACGCTTCTCAGCCTAATCAGATAATGATCAATCATGTTCTCTCAATCTTAGAGTGTTACTAACATTGAACTTCACTTGAAATGATATGGTGTTGAAGATCTTTTCTCTGGTACTCAAGCTTTAACTGCAATTTGTTAATTTAATTCAACTTTTTCCTAACTGGTAGTTTTCTCTCGAACAAATACCAGATACAGGCTCTTCTAATGCGTGCACTCATTAGACTAAAATGATATTGAAAGCTAAGAACTACAGGTTGTACACACAAACTGCCTTTTACTCATTTTACGAAATCGCAACTAAAATATCGTCACAGATCCCACAACCCAAGTCGTAGTATTTAGCCACTCATGTTTTCACATAAACAATTAATAATTAGGAATGAAAACATATTGAGAAAGACTTACGAAAATAATTAGCAAATCAACAATCACTTTGATAATTTGATAGTCTGAATCCGAATTTCCAACTGATAATAATAATCAATGATTCAAAAATCGTAAACTAAAAATAATACTATGTTCCTCCTTGTCCAATATAAGATAATGAATAATAATGCTAAAAAAACCTAAAGTAGTTCAAAATAGAATGTTTAAAATGAGTCCTAGTCGAACTAGGACTGAGATGTAAGAATGGCTCTACGACCATTTCTACGGTTCGTAGGTCATAAAGCCCTCTGTGATCTTTCCTTTAACTTTCCCAAATGTTGGGTCTTCAATGCCTTCACTGGAAATTGCACCACGGGAGCTACCATGGTCCGTAGTGAGGACCATGGCCAGTGAAGTCGCCCGTTGTCTTCACTAGGGTTTCAACTTTCTTTCAACTCTCTCTTGATGTCACACTGGTTTAGCTTCACGGTAGGTACCACGGTTTGTGGTGAGGACTACGACCCGTGGAACCCTCTGTGGTCTTCATTTGGTTATTCATGCTCTTCATCTTCTCAAGGCGCAACACTGCCTTACTTCCACGAGCTCCACTACGGACCATAATGAAGTTCACGGTCCGTGAACTTCACTTGGTCAACATCAGTTCTGCTTCTTTTTTCGCTTTTTCTATACAACCCAAATTCTGCCTACACATTTAACAAATCCATCAAATAATCCAAAATTTCACTTAATTCCAGTATTAGTTTATAGTTATTAAATATCAAATGCGCCACTATTTCGTGGCACATCAATCCACACCCAAATATTTTTCTACATCCAGCCTTAAATCCCTCCTTACAAGCAGCAAAACAAACATAGATTCTTTGAAATCTATATGGTTTGTTCAACATTTCATTTTGAGTTAGCTTCATATACATTGAAGTACCAGTATTTGACCTTCCAATTTCAAGGCAGTAGTCCCAAATGATGGAAAATTATTCTTTCACATCTCCATCAATTAATGCAAGTGCCTTCTTTTTAGCTTTTCTAGCTTGAGCTAAAGTAACATGATCTTAAGTCCCACACTGACCGTGTCTCTAAAGTCAGACACCTTTCACTCTCTGTTTTGACTGATAACATCAAGATACATTCTTGCAATGAAAAAAGAGCTGGTTATTGTCTTGTTGCAATGGTTCCAACGTTTGCAGGTATGCTTGGAGTCATAAGTTTTAATCTGAAATGTCTTGTCTCGATGCCATAATTACCCATTTACAATCTGAATTTCACACTTCGCTTTTACTCTTTTTCCATCATTTTTTATCCACCTATTACTTTTCCCAACTTTTAGCTCATGAATTGATACCGCATTATTGAACTCCTCCTTGCTTCCAAATGTATATTCTAATGCTAATATAGGATGTTTTGCTTCAGTTTTTGGGTTATGCTTTGGAAAATGAAAGCACTCATTATTAGAATCACCAATCATTCAAATTCTTCTGATCTTCAGAGTCCACACAATTTGAATCTCCATCTTCATTAGACAACTTCCTCAGAACTTCGTCGTTAATAAGTTTCCTTCCATCCTCAAAGCTTTGCTTTTTTAGTCCATGTCTTTCAAGGATAATTCATTTTTTGAATCTTCAAACTCATCAGAATTGTATGTGTCACCACATTATATATGCTCTTGGTTTAATGTGCAATTTGTGTGGCCTAGAATCTACTTCAATGTAGGAGTCCAAATGTTCAAAATACAACTCAACTACTCTATCATTCGAGATAAATTTTTCAATTGAGAGAGCTTCTACTTCAGTAGACACTAATCTCCACCTATCGCCGAACTTTCCAAATTTATGCCAAAATATTTTCGAGTCATTCATATAGCCGCACATAACAACCATCTGCTTCAAATCTGCTATATTAAGGTTTTTTACTTCAACATAATCAAAATATATTAATATTTTTGGGACCACTAGTGAACATTTTTTACGAGATTAAAGGCTTAGGTTTTGAGACCCTTATCTAACACTTTATGCTTTTGTAGAAAAACTCAAAACTAACAAAAGACAGTACTTTCACCTAGACAGAGACATAAGAAGTCATAAGAGAAACAATAAAAAGAGTAGTAAAATACACGCAAATCATAAAATCTAAAAACAAAAATCTTACCATAATATAGAGTTGATTCTTTGTCACCATTTCTTTTGATGAACATTCTAGGTAATAAAGAAGAACGTAAGTATTTTTACTGCATATATAATTCTATAGTGAAACTTGAAAGAGATGAAGATGAAGAAAATTAGGGCACCTTTGGCGCTATGGCTTATGAGGAGATGAGAAAGTTTTCGCGGTTTATTTTGAAGTGGGACCTAGCGTTAAAGTTAACCTGATTTTTTTATGTATCTGTTAGTTTTAGGTCAAAGTATCAAATTGATCCTCTTTTATAATACATTAAGGACCATATAGATCATGTGGAATATATTAAGGATCAAGGCTTTATCATATTCAGTCGGAAGAGTTTAGGTAATACTTTCAAAGTGACCTTTACTTTACTAGTCCTATCCCTACGACCCTTACTCTTCTAAGGGGTTAGACAAGCCTTATTTCAAAGTCTTTCTTTTTCTTACAAATGTCAATGCGGGTAAACTAGCCTTTTAGGTTTATAGAATCTAGCTAGACTAGCCTATCCTAGGTTGGTTGAAATACCCAAGGGAAAAGCCAGGGGGGAGGGGGCAGCCCGAAAGGATAGTTCATGTGGTTCTAGAAAATAATAAACAGGAGCGTAGGTACATACAAACTTGACGGATGGGATAAGTATCATTTTTTGGGCGATCAACCAACCCAACCCCAACACTTACTCGGCTCGGAGCGAGTTTGCATATTAATTAAATAGAAAGAGAATTCGATCCTATAGTCGTCTTCTTTGTTCGAAAAATGCACAGTGGAAAGGGATGCTAGTCGGCTCGGCGAAGTTGTAGCCCAAAAATAAAAGATTCAGAGTGATTCCTCACCTATCTTGTCAGGGGCCAGTGGAACGCTCGAGTATAAATTTCCTATGCTCATGTAAATAGCCGGAGCCGGCCGGCCCGTAGATCTAAAAGGATCCAGCCGTAGGCCTGACCAGATATCATTTTTCTGGGATCTAAAGGCACGCAATTCTTGATCTTTTTAGAATTCTGAAGGACATCGATCTTTCGCCCTGCGCAAGGATATCTCTCTTTTCTTAGACTCCATAAGGAGAGAATAGTCTACTTGGGTGGAAGGGGAGGCCTGATTTTATTTTACCTGGGCCAAAGACTGTCCCCTCTGCTCTTCCGGGAAAAGTCGCTTCCTTTTTTCGGGCTCCCTCAATCACCTGAGCTAACCGACCAGTTGCTAACGAAACCCCTTTGTAATCCCCTAGTAACGTACTAAAATAGGGACCCACAACAGATTCAAAATAATTAAACATTTCGTTAGTAAACCGGGTATTATTATGGTCAAAAGGGTAATATACCATTTTAGATCATAAAATACCAGGTGCTTTGTATGAAATGAGGGCCCTCCTATCACTTAAAGGCAGCCTCCTAACCCGCGGAACCTGCTTGCCCGTTGGTTAGATGCATCTGTTCTTTGAACATGGATGGCGGTACCGATTCTAAGTCGTTCTGTGCTCTAAAAGACTTGCCTCATAAGAGAAAAAAATGACTTGCAGGAACTCACTCACCTGCGCTAGTTAATCAGATGCCACCGAGTCGCCATCAATCATGAATCATGATGGGGAGATTGGTGATCTTCTAGCTTACTACATGTAATGATGTAACGACTTGTTCCAAAATACGTGATCCGATTTGATAGGCTGCCCACAGAAAAGAAAGAGTTTACCGACCGCATAACAATTCATTCTTGTGTGTAGCGCTGTGGGCCCATGTCTCTCGAACGATCATAGTACGACCGCTCATCTAATTTAAAATCAATGAGTAGATCTCACCTCCCCTTCCTCATACCATAGCCGGAAGGGATAGCGTATTCACAGAACAGAGAGTACAGGCCCTTGCCCACCATTTAGTTTAGACGCGGCTCGAATACCTTTATGCTATAGGCTGTGTTAAGCATGCTTCTTTGACAGAAAACAAACTCTTTTTCCATGACAATAGTCCCGACTATAAAGGGCGGGGCGGTAACCTTTCTGTCAACAATAGGGGGCTATTCATAGTAAAAATCTACTAGACTATATGGATTCCAACTGAACTTCAACTTCTACTTGGTTGATTAATTCAGGGGCAGTACTGGAACATAATGTTGGACGATCTCCATTTCCATATGGTAATTGAAGTCAAACAGAAGCAAACCAGGTGCAATTCTATCATTATTCCTAGCAATGATTCCCAAAAAAGCAAAACCTCACTAGACCGAGGCCCATTGCTATGGGGACGAGATTTATCATCAATACGATGATTGGAATGGACACCAGATGCACGACTGGGGTCCTCGTAGCCCAAGATAATCAAACCATTAATAACAGTAAGGTAAGCATGAGACTTTTTAGTAGTACCGATGAACCAGATGGCTGCGGAATGCTAAAATTCTCTCACCAACCAAGCTATCCCAAGCTGATTTGGCTAAACAAAGGACTTGGTGATTAGTACCTGGTTCAACAAGAGCAATTTGATCTTATTGGCTTGCTTATTCAACTCGTTTGAGTAAATCCCGTCTTCACTTCGTCCCTCTTCCCTTTCATCCATTACCGTTAGCGCAATAGGTTACTCGATTTGCCATCTCGGCTCTTCTTGCCCACTGTCCCTTTCCACTTCACGCAATAGCATGCTCCGAAGCAAGCGGGCTTCGCCGGTAGTATCCTCCTGAATTTGTCGAATAGCTTCTTTCCGGCATGAAAGAATAACATATATTATTTGAAAATTACGTTAAAAATACTACTCTTTCTGTTCAACAATACTTGTCCTCTATTGACTTTGCACATTTCTTAAGAAACTATAAATAGAAGAGTAATTTTACTATATCGCCCTTTGAATATACTCCTTCGTCCACTTTTAATTGTCATGATTTTCTTTTTTAGAGTTAAACTATAAGAACTTTGACTAACATTTTATGATGTTTTTCTTTTTTATCATATTAATATGCCAAAAATTGCAATGAAAAGTACTCTTCGTATATTTTTTGTTTAAAATATCGAATTAATGTAATCTAAGTTAACTTTGAAAATTAGTCAAATTGACTTTCGAAAAGCACAACATGACAATTAAAAGTGGATGGAGGTAAGTAATAAATACAATATCTTGAAAAATATAATAAGGAAATGACTATAATTAATAATACCGATAAATTAGGAACTAAGTGTAAAATCATACTTTGATTTCATAAAGTTGACAAGTATTGTTGAACATCCCAAAATAGTATAGTGGACGACTATTGTTGGACAAAGAGAAAATAAATTACAATACTTTACAATTTAAAATATTATATATATATATATATTGTTAACGAGTTATCGCTTTAGCGGTTTTGATAATAAACTTAATTTTTTTTATATCAGGTTATCCGTTTTTGACAGGCCAATCAATAACTCGATAGTAAATTGATAAATTATATTTATATAATTTGCGTAAATAAAGTCAGGATATAGTTTCATACTTTTATTTATGATTGTCTCAAACTCTTGGCTATTCTACAAGATTACAATATTTATTTGAATGAGATGTAATTTGTAACCTTATTTGCTGACATGTCGAAGAAGGTGAGAACAACTCCCTTAGGCGCGTAAGCAGAGGAAATAAAATGTCAAAAACTAAAAAAAAGTACACGTGTGAGTCCAAATCAACTATAATTAGTCCCCAATGGTATAATCTCATTCTCTCCCAAAATCAAACTCTCTTTTCTCAATTTTCAATTGTATATTCCTTCATTCTCTCCCAAATCAGCTTAAAACTTGAATTTACTTGTCAAAGCATTCAACTGTAGTTTCAATTTCGAAAAAGCTTGAAGCTTTCGGGCATGTAATTTCTCTGATTTCATAGTTAGGGTTCAAAAATTATTCTTCAAATTCATTGTTTTTTAGTTTATTAGGGTAAATAATGGCAAATGCGGACTTGAATAAGCTTTCATAGTAGTTCAAAAATTGTTCTTTAAATTCAATTGTAACGAAATCTCATATCATGAAGAGAATGGGGTGAATATGGTGTGATTGAGAAAAGGTTATGATTTAGAGAAAAATGAAAAGATTAAGGGAAAATTTACAGTTATGGGGTCCATTTAATACTTGGCAGCGCGTGTAAACAAACATTTTGTTATATCTAATTTATGTGGACATGTCAGCAAATAAGGATGAGATAATATGTAAAAAAAAATGTTTAGGGGGGGTAATAGGACCCCCGTGAAATATGAGTGTGTAGTTGGGTATCCGACTATAGGTTGGGGAGGCTTTTGACCATTTTCTCCATTTTATTTAATGAGAGATTACACGATGGACATTACTGCAACTCAAAATCTTCTGTTTTTCTGGTCAGCTGCTACTAATTTTTTGCCTATTGTTGGAGCTGTTGTTGCTGATTCATATTTAGGTCGATTCCTTACTATTGGCATTGGTTCCATCTTCAGTTTCCCGGTAATTAACTAAAACTTTTAAATTAAACTAATAAAATTTGCGTTTTCTAAATCAATAAGTCAAATCAAACTAATAAAATTTGAGTTGTTTAATCTTGGGTTTTTCTTTTAATTTGTCAAATTCCCGGAAGCCTTTTTGAATTTTTTCGATAAAATATTCATACAAACATATAATTAACTTGCGTTTCAAATATTCTTTAGTCCTACCAAAATACAACTATTTTAGATGTTTTATAAGAAAAAAACAAAAAATATGATATGAGTGATAATACTAAAATATTCCACAAAAAATTATAATGAAATCGCATAAAACAAATATTGCAAATAAATAAATCATTATGAAGATATGATAATTTAAAAATATTAAATCATGCTAAAAACTAATCAAATAAGAAATAATTACATAACTAAAAATTTTAAAAATTAAAATTAGATTGTATTTTTATTATCTAAACCAATGTAAAACTAAAACAAATATTCAACAGTATTGTCATTCTTAATGTTGAATTGATCTTTTTGTTAGAAATAATATTGATTTGAATTTGATCTTAGTTTTATTAGAGCTAGTTACTAATATCTATGAACTATAAATTTTATTAGACCATTCAAAATTTTAAGTCAAACTTGAAATAATATGTAAAGACAAAAATTATGAAAAAGTATAAGAAATATTTATAAATTATTGTATCAAGTAAATATTTTTATGCATAAAATGAAATTTTGAAATTATATATATAATGTCGGGTTGGTATAGTCTCGGGTTGACTTTTATAAGTTAAAATATAACCATATTTTTCTCAATACCAGACCAAATCAAATCAAACCAAAAAAAAGCAATCAAACACCGTATAAAATTAATTTATGTATAATTTTTATAAATACAACATTTAAATATAAATATTATATAAAATTAATACATGACTAACTTCTATCCTGTTTATAAACTAAACATGATATAAAATTCATATATAAATGACCAAATTATATATGAATTAGTTTTGATCTTATCCCAGAACCAAACGATCCCTCAGTGGTGAAAAGAATTGGGAACAACAATGTTACTAGGGGTGTCAAAAATGAACCCAAACATAGGTAATCCGTTCAGAATTTTAAGGATTGAGCTCAAGATAATTTGAATTTGGTTCTATCTCAACCCATTCAAGCCTAACTCATTTTAAGAGAATCTTCAATTGAGCCCAATTCAATCTCTAATTTCAATCCGTTTTAAAACTCTTTACTAAGATATGTTTCTATATTAAATGTATGAATTATTATCTATTTAACATCTTTAGGTTTTATCTATCCATTTGTTACTTTTTTTAAAAAAAAAATCTTGAGCAGAAATTTGAATTGTAATTATAAAAGTTAAATATCATTATGTTAACATTATTGAGATTAATCGGGTCAAATTGGACGGGTCAAGACCCAATCCGTTTTTTAGCCCATTTGAACCCAACCCATTTGAGCCCAAAGTAAACTTGGGCGGGTCAAGACCCAGCCCCTTTTTTTTTTATCTCAATACATTTTAATATCTTCAATTTCAACCCAACCCCGCCCATTTGACACCCTAGATGTAACCAACCACCACTCTTTTAAAAAAAAAAGTAGCGTAAGTTTTGTCCGTCACATTTTTACTTTTTTACTTTA
>JAJONQ010042386.1:0-15156 GCA_036250385.1 Solanum microdontum | reverse complement strand
TTCTTCTTCTTCTGTATATTCCGTCGTTTCATTCTTCAGAAAGCTTTGAACTCAAAATTGAAAATCTATAGTGGAAACAGCGAAGAGGATCGAAACGTAGAAAATGAGCAGCATTGGGACTGGATATGACCTATCGGTGACGACATTCTCGCCGGACGGCAGAGTTTTTCAGATCGAGTATGCCGGAAAAGCTGTTGATAATAGTGGTACTGTTGTTGGAATCAAGTGCAAGGATGGAATCGTATTGGTATTTTGCTTGTTTTGTTTGTTTGTTAGTGTTGTTGATGTTAGGGTTTTTGTGTTTAGGGTTTAATTTTTTTGTTAATTGATTTTGGGGAATTTTGAAATTGTAGGGAGTTGAGAAGCTGATTGCGTCGAAAATGATGTTGCCGGGATCTAATCGTCGGATTCACTCTGTTCATCGTCATTCTGGCATGGTAATAGTTTATGCTCAAACTACTGATGCTAGTGTCACTGATTTATTAGCTACTGTTCCATATGATATTTGCATTAATTGATTGGAAATTTTATTTAAATTTTCACATTTGAGGAGGAGATGAGCACTTTTTTTGGCTGACAATGCAACTACTAGTACGACAGCTACTATACTATGTGTGAGCTCTTAAGGGTGACATTAGCTCAATTCTTCTCATTTTGCAGAAGCCTTGGTGAATATAGTTTGATAATAGGTATATGTGGGTTAGTTGGGAGGTTCAAGTAGGATTGCTTGGACTCCGCCTTAATTTGAATGAAACGAAAGGAATTAAATTATTAGGCCTCATTTCTTTTGGACTAGGTCGGCTATATGAATCCTCTACATCCATTTTGCTCAATTTGGGTTCTTTTCACTCTAATACGTAATTATTTATCTTTGAAGAAAAATTGAGGTTCTCTAAAGTTAGATATTCTTCAACTTTCCTACTATATTTGTTTGATGATGGCTCTGGTTTAATTTCGTCAAATGTTTGTCAAAGAAGATCAAAGGTTTCTGTGTGTATGTTCTTTAGCATCAGACTAATACTGAGGAAAGGTTTAGGATTTTCTTTTTAATGGTGTTTGTTCGTGAAAATTAAGTTAAGATGGTTTGAAGTGATAACTGATAAGAACTGAGTGATTCTACTGTTTAGTAAGTTGTTAGAGGTATAAACTTACCGAAACATCATCAAATGACCAATTTAAGTTGAAAAGGATCTATGGAACTGGTAAAGTTTTGAACCAATGCTCTGTTGGATGATTCTTGGGCAATGGTTCATTCTATTTTTCTTTATGCACAGGCTGTTGCAGGGCTGGCTGCTGATGGGAGGCAAATTGTTGCCCGTGCAAAGTCTGAAGCAACCAGCTTTGAAAGGTTTGCTTCTTGCACCTTATCTGAAAACATGTGTGTGGGCACTTACATCTTGATGTGTGAATTTTGTTTCTACATCTGTCTCCTATAGTTTAGCATTCATGATGAAATAATTCTTTTTATCCCGCTTAACATTAGAAAATTGTTGTTGCACATCATCATATACCACCACCCTAATTTTTGACTCTCCTATTGACTGGGTTTGTCATTTGTAGTGTATATGGTGAACCGATTCCGGTGAAAGAACTTGCAGAACGTGTTGCTAGTTATGTACATTTATGCACACTTTACTGGTGGCTCAGGTTTGTTGGAACATCTGTTGCTGTTTTGATACCTACATCTTGTTTCTTTAACTTGCTTTCTGTACCTGAACTGTTGGAGTATTACTTGTTGTAGGCCTTTTGGATCTGGGGTAATCCTTGGAGGCTATGATAGAGATGGACCTCAACTCTACATGGTTGAGCCATCTGGTGTTTCCTATGTGAGTTGAATCATTATTTAACTGCTATATTTTGCACCATGTAGCCTGCTATTATATTTTCTTATAATTTCTGTTTCCTTGCTTTGCACTGACCCTTAATAATTGAACTTATTTTAGTGATTGATGTGTTCTGTTGTTTGTTGTAGAGGTACTTTGGTGCTGCTATTGGGAAGGGCAGACAGGCTGCTAAAACGTAAGTGTGTAAATCTCTTCTGGACATCCTAAAATTCAGATTTGAAACAGTCGGCATGGCTTTATGATGAAATTGAATATTTGAATTTGCATTTACTTACAACTATCAAAAAGGATTGCACAAGAAATCCTAGTTAAATTTCAGTCAGCCTTTCCATAGTGCCATGAATGTTATCCTTCGGGTTGTGCAGTTGCCTTTTCTAGATCTGAAGCTCTTTATATCCATGAGAAAGTGACTAAGTTCATTAGTATATACTCCCTTTTCTTCTGAGAGAATGACAATTTTTTGTTATACGAAAAGGTTAAGCTGATTAATAGCTGCTTTAGTTTTAGACACTGATAAATTTATGTTTAGAAATAAACTTACAGATCGAGAAACAACATAGGAAGTTACTACTAACAGGAATGATTGGGCTGGAAACTAGAATTAAAAATTGTCTTCAAAGAAGGTTCTTTGACTTCATTATGATGCATAGTATAAATTTCGATTTCGATGATACATTAATTGTGCTTTCGATGTTCACAAGATGCTGTTTACCCAGAGTATTATGGTGACAAACATTTTCTCTCGTCCAAAAGCGATACTTAAATGATTCAAATATCTTTTCTTGCCAAAGTTTGTCAGGGTGTTGTAATTGAAATTTGGGGACATCTTATTTGGACTTCATGAGGTTCTGACAACTAGGGGAATTTCCTGTCGATTTTCTACTATCCTAAGAACTCCATTATCGATGAGAATAACTTGGTCATCATAGGAAGTCACTTACACACCCTTGGCGATCATCTTTATATCATTAAACTGGTCAAGTATGCTTAGGCTATATCATCTATTTTCTCTGTTTGGCTTATTAAGCAAGACATGAGAGAGAGTGACAGCTTCATGGTAATTTATATTTCGTGCTCTGTTAAAGTATGTCATGTACAACAAGACTATTTCTGTGAATTGCAAATAGTCAGAAGTAGTTTGAATATGTTTGGTTCTTGTAACTTATAACAGCTTCGAAGCCTTCAATTTCCTTTTTAATAAAAGCAAGCCATGTTATTTGTTGTTGCCCTTTTCAACAAAAATAATATGGCTTTGAAAAGAACAAAACACTATACTAGAGGTCAGAATCACTGTCCCCATATGTCTACACCACGTATAAAATTGTGGTGTTTTTAATAAAAGCATGCTAAATAGTGATTTTTTGCTATTGATTTTTCACTTCAGGTCTGATAGTTATATTACATCTTGGTGATGTTAGAAGGACCAGCTAAATACTTTACTGCTATAGTTAATACACTTGAAGGAGACTAAGCTATTTTGTACTGTTGTACATGTAAGGTTAAAAAGAATAGTGATCAAACTGAGTGTTATTCAATCAAGTTTTGCCTTATTTTGGTTATCTCTGCCACCACATTTTCATTATGCACACTAATGTGATTTTGAAACAAAATCTTGGCAGTGAAATTGAGAAGTTGAAGCTCTCTGAAATGACGTGTCGGCAAGGGGTTATTGAGGTAGCCAAAATGTAAGTAATTGTTCTCAATTCTCATTGAACTTTCAATTCGATTCATGGTAATATTTGTTGTGGACATTTGACACTGATGCAAACACAAGAACTAGTTATGTCATGTGTGTATATGCCTACAAATCAGTTTACAGAACATGTTTCAATTCTCCTCAACCTTCGGTTGTTTCAATATTTTTGGGTAGCCAATCATAATCTCAGCGTTACAATGAGATTGTTTAGTTGCTAGTGAAAATTCAATCTGTCTTTAACATTTGGGAGCACCAATTTAGGTCTTGATGAAGTGGTAACTCTATGCTTATCTGTAGGTTCATCAATTTATAGTTTTGTCCAGATAATTTATAGTAGTTGGTGCTGCATGATTTTATTGTTCAGCTTTTTGACAATAAGTTATATCTGTTAACCAGAATTTATGGAGTTCATGATGAGGCAAAGGACAAGGCATTTGAACTGGAAATGAGTTGGGTGTGTGATGAGTCTAACCGGCAGCATCAGAAGGTAATTCAGGATCCTTCTTGGGTACACTTTCAATAGAAACTGGTATTCTATGTTATATGCTATTATTCTCTCTGCATTTTCTTAGTTTTGCTTGGACCTGCCACACAAGTAAGGAGATATTAAAACAAATATTATCTTTATTTTAGCTTAGTTTTTTTTTTTTTTTTTGTAATTTTCCATCTTTATTTTGTCTGCGTGCATGTATTCATAATGATGAATGAATGTTATTTGATGTTATACTGAAATAAAAGATCCGGTTAGGAACTCATGCTGATATATTTGATGTTGCCATAGGTTCCCGCTGATCTGTTAGAGGAAGCCAAGGCTGCAGCTAAAGCTGCACTTGAAGAGATGGACGCAGACTAATGACGCAAATACGACTCCGTTCTCTCTATTTACTACTTTTATCAACTGAATCAAATAGTCTGCTCTGGCTCTGCCATGTTTGGAATTTGGCACCTGTATGACAATTTGTTTTTAGTGATGAAAGAGATCTATTGTTGACTGTAATCTGTACACGTAACTTTCGTGGATCAAGAGGGGATAGAATGCATTCTTATATGGGGAATTCTTGGTATTTAGCAATTTGTATCTTTGACATATGGCTGCTGTTTTTTCCCTCAATTGGGGATCCTCATCTCTTGTCATATTGCTATATATTTGCTTCGATTGAGTGAAGAATTTCCCTAAAAAGGCATGTTGATTGTGCATGCCATGAAAGTAAACTCAATCCAAGTTTTAGACTGATGGAAAAGAAATGTGTGTATTGATACATTTCCAATACATCTTGTTGAATATTTAACAACATACCTAGTAAGATTTAGGGAAGGTAGAGTGTACACAGACCTTACTTCTACCTTGTGGGTAGAGGGTGTGTTTTTAAAAAATTCTCGGCTCAAATGCAACAAATTCAAGTACAAAGAAGAAGAAAACAATGCAGAAATTATAGCAATTAAACAATGTATAGCCTACAAGAAAGGAACGAGAACAACAAAATAATGCAATAATCAAAACATTGTTAACCACAGATGAAAAGTGGGAACAAAAATACATATATGAGACATTAGCTAAAATGAACAACAACATACCCTAGTTTAAAGGAACTATTTATGTTTTTTTTTTTAATAATTATTTTAATACTTCAAATTGTTCTAGTAAATTTTGCTCATACTTCAATTAATATGAATGATGACACAAAAAGAAATTCACTATAAGCAAGAAATAGCAATGCCAATGAACAAAGAATAAAGATTCATTGACTATTTCAACTGCACCATGTAGTCTCATTAAGGTGATGAATGATATGTTCCATTTACAGATATAGAATGCTTTCTTGAACAGTGTCCAAGTCCATATCCATAGGCAAAACAATTACACAGTTCAGGGCCAAAAATTAATTCAATTGGTTACTGGTAGAACTATCTTCCAGTATGTTCAGATAATCTAAGAGGTTGTCCTAAGGGAAATGCAGGGAGGCTTCAGCGCTGAACGAAAACAAATTTCTAACTTGATGTTTCAATTTCCTTTCCATGAATATGTCTCTCTAACCTTCTAAGCCAGATATCATAGTCCATACGATAGGGCGTTCCACAAAGGCTGTCAACATAATCTGCAAATGCTTTCAAGACTGTAGAAATATCTCCAAGTTTTTGGTGGATTAGCCTTCTTGACCAAGAGGTTTCCCTCCATTGCAATGCTCCTTCAACTGAATCAAGATCAGGCATATCACCACCATATGAAAAGTAGAGCATGTAAACCAGACTCTCAGCATCGGAAGCTGAACATAGTTTCCCTTCTTCAAGGGCATACGTAGAGGAGAAATGGAGATTCATTGCAGGACGATCCCTCTCTTCTAAAAGAGCATGTCCCCAACCAACAAGAACAAAATAAGGCTGCCCCACACCAGGTGTAACAAAAATAACATTCTCAGGCCTGAGGTCACCATGCCGAATGCCAGCTGAGGCAGCTGCTGAAAGGGCAGATAGGCAGTCATGGCAACACCTGATAGCCTCATCTTTACCAAATTGGTCAACTCTCACCATATCAGCAACTGTTATGCCCACTGAGGTAGTCACTAGAATGGGGGTTCCACACCATGGGTAATCACAGTTACCACCATTTTGTCTCCTGCACTGGCCAGGGTGAACTATCCGGCCAGAAGCACTCAATTGAGGCAGATATTTGCTAGATAATCCATTTTGCTTCATAATTTTTAATATCTTAGTTTGTCTCTGAACTTGATACCATAGCTTCATATCTTCCCATGCTGGTTCCAGCTGAGAAGGATGCGAACCTACATACAGAAATAAAGCCTTACCTGGATCTTCAACAGGAGATGCAATATAATATGTAATCTCTCCGTCAGTCAGGACTTCGTTGATCTGATAACCCTTCTGCCAGTTTGAGTCTTCTATCAGCAAGACAGAACCAACCTCCAGATTCATAGACTTTTCAGATACCAACCTGACAGATTCTTCATGCACTTCTACAATTTCATGTGAAGCACTATGCTGCTCGAGGCGAAATGAACCATTTCCATTCGACCTGCTATCCCACAATTGCCTTTCAATTCTTCTTGCTTGAAGACGAGAACTGTGGTCAGCAGCCAAATCTTCAACCGAGTTCGTTGACATTCCAGCATACTGAGTGATCGAGTGGAAAGTAGCAAAAAGTACCTGTAAAGCACCAATATCTCCCCAATTAGCATTTCCAAATTTGGTCCAGATTCTATCAACGGGGGAGATTGTAATTAAAGCATTATTTTTTATCCATTCAGCAGCACAACCATAAACATCATTCACATCCATTTCCAACTTGGTTATATCTCCTTCAACTTTCATGACTCCACCATATTGAGAGTCAACTAAAAGAACAAAAACAGAATTCAAACTGAGAGGAATATTGTATCTGCTGAAGCTTCTTGCAAGCAATACACGTACTGTAAAGAATAAAGCTTCACCTAAAACTGAGAGAGAAGGCTTACAGTCATTCTTTACTGTAGCATGGTTTCCTATATCAGGCCTTAGAATAGCAAGTTGCAAAACATCATCCCACTTCCCTTGTGGATGCTTTGGGTTCTTTAGCATTATAGCTGTAGCACAAAGACCTCCAACTCTCCCTTTAGCAATGGCTTTCTCAGCCTGGTAGAATCTCAAGTTTGAATTGTAGATACTAGAAACATAGAAAGGCAGAGGTTCATCCTGACCCCAAAATGACTCCCACAAACTCTTCACACTTGCATGCAGAAAATCTTCAAGGGCAAGATAAGCAGTTGCTTCCACAGCACCAGAAGCTGAGTCATAGATCGCTCTAGGCATTCGAATCAGCTGCTGAAATGGAACTCCTTCCAAAGCATAATCAAACTTTTGAAGATCTATCAATTCAAAAGGAACATCAAAGGGAGGTTCCTCTCGTACCTCTTCATGCCATGTCTTAAGGTTTTCAATCAGGCTTTCGCTATCTACAAACCTACGGAGAAATTCTTTGCGATCTTGGACTCTCCCACCTGAAGAAATACTAGACTTTTTTGTCCCAGATTCCACGGATTCTTGATCTGGGGATCCACCTGTCAATTTAGTGCAAATAATCAGAAGCTGATGGTTAAGCGTATTTACAGGATTTTACTGATAAGAATCTTCTAACAATACTTAAAAAGTGGATGCATTCGATATAACTTATACTATACACACTCCTTGCCTGTTTCAAGACAATAATAGGCTCAATTTCAATAAGAGACAAAGAAGGTTATTATGGTTATGAATGCAAGCGATATTATTGAACAGACAAAAATATGAACAATTATCAATTATTCATTCATCCAAGAGTAAGTCTAAAGCAAAAACATCAATATGGGACGAGGACACTTGGGAAACACCGACTTTAGAGCAACTTATTAAAGATGAAAAGCACAAAACAATGAGAAGGCTAATGAATTCAATTTCATCAACTAAAATTACCTATTTCAGCATCCAGTAAATAATATGAGTATCAAGCTGCTAAGCCATACTATGAAAGTGTGAGAGAGGGTGGTGGAGATGAGGGTGAGGAGGGCTGTGTCTATTTTTGAGGAACCAATTTGGATTCATGTGGGGGTTATCAACTACAGAAGTCATCCACCTTATGAGACTCATGGAGTAGCATTGGGAGAGGAAGAGGGATTTGCATAGGTGTACTTATGGCGTACACTAGGGTCTAGGACGATTGAAGACGTAGGATGGAGCCAAGACTAGGGTCAGGACAGTGGGAAGAGAAAATTTTAATTGGGTCTGTTATAAAAATTCTCTGTAATCACTACGCTCCTTTTTCCAGAAGAACAATTCAACAAAGTTTTCCTTTTTCCGAAGCAAATTTTTTTTCAAGAGCTACATACTCTGAGATTAAGATAGAAAACTCAGCTTAAGTCAACGGTCACGCCATAATTTCTCTTTCAGTAAGTGGATCAAACCATAATTTTTTATACCATACCACTGTAAAGCTACAAAAGGCACCAATTATTACCAACAAAAGCTAGTTATTGAGGTGGGAGAGCACAAGGCTATATAAGCCCCACATCAACTCCCCATTAAATAGATGAGGGAACTCAAGTCCCATGCATGGCAATAGGATCTTAACAAACCACCATGCTACGCATCCATCTATCATTTCTATCCCCGAATCAACAATACAATATCAGCATCACCGTCCAAGGCACGCTGAGCATTAAGGGCGATAACCACTCCCCTAAAAGCTAGCTATTAAGGTGGGTAAGCCCAAGGTTATATAAGCCCCACATCAACACCCCATTAAACTGACGTGGGACTCAAGTCTCATACCTTGCTATGAGGTTCAAAAGCTAGTTATTAAGATGGGAAACCCAAGGCTTATAAGCCCCACTTCAGCACCCCATTAAAACCGACATGGGACTCAAGTCTCATACCTTGCCATGAGGTTCAAAAAATCCCAATTCAAAAATTAGCTTTTGTTCCTTCCCTACATGGAGTCTACAACAAAAACATACCCAATGAATCCTACAAGTGGAGTTTGGGTAGGGCAGAGTGTACGCACACCTTACCCCTACCTTGCACAGATAGAGAGGCCATTTCCAGAAGAAACTCAGCTCCCTCTCCTCAGGAAGTCTATTCAGTAAAACCCAGAAACCCAAAATCAGAGAACTCACAAAAATTACCACTAAAATTACAACTCACCAACCGTTAATCATCAGAAAAATTCAGAAATATCTCAATTCCAAGATGTAACCTTTATTCCTTCCTAACAAAAAAAACTACATTCAGTCCAAACCCATATCCACAAACTAAAAATACAAGAGATCACCAACCATTAACCATTAAAAAAATCACCAAAAAAAGAATTAAAAAAAAACCAGAGATTGACATTTATTACTTCAACAACATGAAGTCCATTTTCAGTCAAAAAAACTAAAGCCAAAGTCAAACAGTACACAAAAATTAAAGGGTTTCAACTAACCAGAGAGAGAAGAATTTAGTACCTTCCATTATGGAGAAAAAGAATGAAACTTTAACTGAAATGTTCTTCAGATCATCAGCCTTCAAAAAAATTCATCTATTTTCCAGTTTTCTCTCTGATGATATATATATATATTTTTGGTGAGATACAATAAATAGGAGTATATTTGTTTATTTAAGAAGTTTTTCAATAAATTTTATTTTACTCCCTTCGCGTCAAAATAAATGTCACTCACCATAAAAAAAAAAGTTTCAAAATTCATATCACCTTAAAAGTTTAAGATAAAAAGTTCTATATTTTTCCATTTATACCCTTAGGAGTTGTTTGATATGTGAAACAAAATGGAATGTCTCGAGTTTAATTTTGGTGTATTCATTTTATCTCATTTTATGTGTGCTTATTGCGTACCAAACAATTCCTTACACTTCATCTTTTTAATAGTGTTCAGTTCTCAAAAAATATTTATTAAATAGGGATAGTTTAATAAAAATAAAAATTAAAAAATAATTATATATATATATATATATATATATTTGACCATATTGGTAATTAATGTACCAAATGAATATTTTTTGACCAGATACATGATAAGCGCGAAAGAAATTTATAGTCAATTATGAGTTAGTATATGTCTGTTTAGTCAAAAATTGAATCAGATAGTGACAATTCACGTAAAAATATAAGGTCCCCATACAATCGTCATTTCAACGTCATCTAATTTTGAAATGTTAGAAATTTCATTTCATTACGTCGATAACCACAAATCATTATTCATTATCATTACTTGCTATCGATCAACTAGATTAATTAATAAAAAATATTTTCTCCTTCTCTTTATTAGTTTTACTTGAATATTTAATTTGCTATTTATTCGAGTATCAACTACTAAATGACTCATTTCCTGAAGGTCATGTCCTAATTTTTGTCTCCAGAAGAGTTGGTAGGAGTTGGAGGATGAAACCCCCTTTGCCCTAAGAAATTTTTTGTTTCGCCTTGAAGTCGTCAATAAAATTGAGCTAATATATGATCATGACAATACACTGATCATCAGACTCAATTTTTGAGATTCAAGGTGCAACGTGCATCAATTTTTTATCTAGCCGAGCTAGTATAGAATACCCAAATTTAAAGCTTGATGCAATCATATTTACCCCATTTCAAAGTTATCGAGCAATATTTTCTAATGATGGTGATAAGTATTCCTCACAAATATTGCTCATAATTTTTATTTTGACTCCTCCTTCTCTTTTTATTATTGCAAAAGCCTTGTTTATAATACTTATTAATAAAAAAAATCAAATATTTAAATACACATCTAAATAGTAAAGATGTGTACTAAAATTTAGACATATGAATTTACAAATTAAAATGTTGTATTAAACTCTAAATACTAAATAATTAAGACAACTTATTTTACCAAATTCTAAATACATAAAACTTGTTTTTAAATTAAAGTAATATAATTCTATATCAATAAAATATTTTTTAAAAACACATATGACTGTTTATTGTGCTTTGTCGATTGAAAATGATATTATTTATTACAAACTGGTGGTAGTTTGACAACAAAAACTGATAATTTGATTGATGATAATGTTGATGGTGATGACGAATGGTGATATATAATGGTGGTCGGTGGTGCCATGGGGGTGATGACTAACTGATTAGTGATAGTGGTTGTAATGATTGTAAATGGTATAGTTATTTAATTATGATAGATGACGATATTTAGTAGTGAAAGCTGATCAAATAACAAAAAATTGTCATATTTTTTTTATAAAGTATTAAATAAATATTCAGACAATATTAAGACCTAAGTATAGATCTTAATTATTTATGAGCAACTTTCACATATAGCAAACACAAAAATCATATTTGTATGCTATAGTTATAGTTTGTATAATTGCGCTCCATAGCAAACGCTATACATATATACAAAAGAAGCAATTGTATAATCTGTTTCGGTATACATATACAAAAGAAGCAATTGTATAATCTGTTTCGGTTTACATATACAAAAGAATCAATTGTATAATCAGTGTTTGTATAAAGCGAGAAACAGAGAAAGACAAAAGAAAACTGGGTAGGGGAAGATCGTATTTGTATAATCATAAGTGTATAGGACGAAAATATATGCATTTGTATTTATATATACAATTTTCTCTCACTTTATACAAACACAAACGCAATGTATACATTTGTGTTTGTATAAAGTGAGAGAGGCGAGTGAGATCTGGGAGAGTGGCGAGCGAGATCTAGGAGAGGGGAACTAAAATAATGTATATATACAATTTTCTCTTGCTTTATACAAACACTAACGCATTTTATACATTTGTTTTTGTATAAAAGCGAGAGAGAGGCTTAATAACAACACTTTGCTATGAAGTATAATTAAATCAAACTATGTTTATAACATTTAATTTGAATTAATAATTTGTTATTATATACAATTTTCCCCTATTCAGGCCCATCAAAGTCTCATTTATTTGCGATTAATGAATGTTTTAATCTTGATCATTTATATTTCGTTTATTTTATTTTATATATTTGATCGTAGCTGTTCATATTTTATTTAATCATTTAGTGCATTTTTTATATTACAACTATTTAGTAGGTTTAAACAAATTCAAAATACCATTTTTTTAAATAAAAATAACTTATATATAGCCTTTGGGAAAATTCTTAGAAGAAATATAAAGGAACACAAAATCCCCCGAAGCTTCATTCACTCTGATTTTCTCACAAATCCATAACGAAGCAAATCAAAGGGCTCTGTACTTCTTCTACGAAACATGGGTTCAGGTCAGAATTTCAATGTTATATTGAAAAAAATTAATTTGATTGGAGTTTTTTCCGCTATATGCCCAAATTTCTGCAAAGTTTGATCAGTTTTTTTTTTTATGAAAAAAATAAAATTTTGGTGTGTAAATAGAAAAAAGATGAAATTTTGAGACATGGGTTTTGGTTCTTTACGTATATACTGATATTATTTGTATGTGTTAGATGCTGATATGGAGGATTACGGATTTGAGTATTCGGACGAGGACCAGGAGGAGCAGGATGTTGATATTGAGAATCAGTATTACAATTCAAAAGGTAATTTTGAAATTTGTGCAAATTTATCAGCTACAACACCCCATGTTAGTTGGGTTTTCTGCGGTAATTTGATGGTTGATCTGCTATTTTGAAACATTGATCAATGTACTATCGGAAACAACCTCTCTACCCCACAAAGGTAGGGGTAAGGTGTGCTTACATCCTACCCTACCTAGACCTCACTAGTGTAATTGGATTACACTGAGTATGTTGTTGATGATGATGATGATCAATGATCTATGTATAATTCACAAGCTAATGTTGTTGATTGAGTCACTTGCTGGTTATCCATATTAATAATTTTGGAGGCCACTATTAGTGGCAGAACGAGTATTTTCACTAAGGGTATTAAAAAATACAAAGAAGTAAACACATAAAGAAGTCAAGATAACATATAGTATATAAACATAAAAAGATAATTTTAACCTTATGTATACAATGTAGTTTTTCGCGGCTCTTGATCCCACCTACCTCCGCCCCCATCAACTAGAGATAATCTTGTGAAAACATGGTACATGTGAAATAGATAACTTAAAGTTGAATCAGAGCACACAAGTGTCTCTCCATTAATTGTTGAACTTTGAAGTTGGTTAACTTTTACTTAGATTCAATTAAGTTGTCCTGGACCATGGATAGTATTTACTGTTCTTGTACTGAAAAAGCTTTTTCCTCATACTTTGCCTTTATCACCTGTCCTCATCAATGCTTTATCTCCATAGTCATTTAAATAAATGAAGTGTCACAAGGGTTTACCCTTTTTCGACCCCATTGCTACTCCGTTCTTACTTCTCCTTTTTTATTTTTGATAAAGGTAACAATATGGAAGCAGTATTTACACAAAACTAGGCATCACCTTGTAAAACTTAAATAGAGATCCAAAAACTGTAAGATTGTTTCAGTATAATCTACCCAAACTTCTTTATACCAAAATGAAAATTTTGAAATACAATCTATCTTAACTTTTTAATGGAATTATACTACTCTGTACTTAACACCATTACTTTCCATCTTTCCGAATGAAATTATTTCTACTTCCTAAAATTATTCTCTCCATCGTTGCTCAACTATAGATGTTGGAAGGTCACTTCCTGTCAACTTTTTTCTTAGTTTCTCTACTTAACAATCTTGCTATATAAAAAAACAAGAGAGAACTTCTTATTGAATTGAGTGGTTAATAACAAGTACAAGGCCTTCTTATAAAGGAGTTTAAGCTACATGTAATAATGGAAGTTTTCTAATTCTTGGGATTCCAAATAGTTGCGTTATAATCATTTAGACTTTCCTGCACAATATTCTTAATGGTTCTCTTGACTTGATCATTCCCTTAAACTCTTGACAAGCGTCCTTAATCTCTGGGTCATGAAGTAACTTGAGTTTGCCTTTTATGAAATTTTAACTTTAACTCTTTTTATTCAATTAAAGAAGTTGGTCCAACGAAATATTGGATTCTTCTACATTATTTCCTCTTTCTCCTTGCAAACCTATTACTTAAAAGGAAAATTATGCAACTTTCCATTCCCTTGATTTCTCTTGATTCCAGCAGAGGTTTGAAATGAATTTCATCAGCAAATGTTTTTTAGAACTTCGGTGAAGAAACTGAGTTCTACAGATAACATCATAACAAGGATGAAATTGTCATTACTGTACACGTGATTGGGGCACAGTTGTGTCATGTATGTGCTGGCTAACTCAGTATCCAATTTTGATTATGTAAATTGAAACTTTCATGTAATACATTATTTTGTCATTTTTAGTATGACATATATTACAGTGATTGTAGTTTTATTCCTGCTTTCTAAATCTAGAGCTTCTTCTCTATTGCCCTGATTTCCAGGTATGGTTGAGACGGATCCAGAGGGTGCACTTGAGGGATTCGCGGAGGTGGTACGAATGGAACCTGAGAAGGCAGAATGGTAATTTACATCCTATGAGTATGAAGTTCATTCCAATGGTCTTACTAATTTTCTTTTAGAAATCGGTGTTGTTGGTTGGTTTCCCATACATAAACTATGCTACATGCAAAATCTGTTTAATAGAAGGAAAAGTTTGTAGGCCTATCTAACCTATTGACTACTTAACCTTTGAGCCCCAAGAAAAAATCATAGCTTTTGAACTGAGCTCACTGGCTGGAAATCAAAACTTGTTTAGCTGGGTTGTAATAGTTTTTCTAACGCTTGCTTCCCAAGCTATTTATAGTGGGATGCTACATCCCAAAAGAACTAACAGACACAAAACGAAAAGCCTAAGAGACCAAAAAGAAACTGCCTTGGATAATATTCCAACTGAAAGTAACCAAGTAAACAAAGGACTTGAGTACTGAAAATAAAGTGCTGAAACAACAGTCAACTTTGTAGGTTGATAGAGTCAACTGATATAAATCCACTTATTAGTTGACTGTTGACCTTGTAAATGAAGTTGTTACAAGAACTACCTATTAAAGGTGCAACGAAAAGGATTTGGTAGTCCTTGTAACTACTTTTAATTACTTATTATATCTCTTCCATGCTACCCATTTGCCTATCTTCAATTTTGTGGATTTACTTTTTTTTTTTTTTTTTTTTTTTTTTTTT
>JAJONQ010042385.1:0-10302 GCA_036250385.1 Solanum microdontum | reverse complement strand
AATATGGCTTAGACTTAAACTTAACTCACTATTATATTCGTTTAGTCAACTTATTTCCGAGACAAGTAAGTAAGGGGGGGGGGGTTGTGTAACAAATAATTGATTGTAGTTTAGAGAACAAGTGAGCAAGATTCAAACTTCGATTGTTATCAATGAGAGAGAGAAACTAGGGTGTATGTGTATCCCATAAGCTCATAACGCGGTAATCCTAGTAATAGAAATCCTTTCCTAGTGTATCACATGCAAAGTGGTAAGTTATGTATCCCTAAGTCCTTGGTCCGGCAAATAGGAAATTTCACCCCGCACCTTGGTCCGACTACGTGTGTACAATTTACTAACCCTTACCTTTACCTCATATTAGACATCACATCAATGTATAACTTAGTTTTCACCCTTGCACCAATTGACATTAGACTATTAGATAGTATCACACTAAATCTATGTTGATAATTCTTTTCTTATTAACTACCTCCTTGGTCCGGCAAGTAGCAACAAGGCGAGTTCTAACGTTGCGCACAGTTAAAAAGACTTCTAAATGAAAGAATTATCAATGCATGCAATAACACTATTCAAGAATGACTTAGTTCCTATTCATACTTTGTTAATCGCTCATGGTTCCCACAACCCTAGTTGTGGATTTAGTTACCTATAATAGCAAGAACACAATTCATATTTTTAGAATAAGAATTCATGAACTTACGTAATGAGTAGAAGAAACCCAGAATCTCCAATTGAAATTCAAAGCAAGAATCTTTATAAACCGAAAATAGGAAATCAAATTGCTAATGTTTTCAAGTTAATTCCCAAGAACACACCAAGAACTAAAGTTAAACAATAGTAGCTAACCCCCAAAAATGAGGTTTACATACCCTATTTATAGAAAATATAGTCCCAAACAAAAAGGAAACGAAATAAGGAAATAAAATGCTGGACGCGGCTTCAATCAACGAGACTGACCTACAGACCATGGATCGACCTACGGTCCGTAGGTCTCTTCCGTAGCTCAGGACTTAGACAATTTCTCAGAAGCTTGGAACCTTCAACTTTCTGATGCAAACGACGGACCTGCAGAACGGACCGTAGGTCGACCTACGGTCCGTGGGTCCCCTCTCGTGGCTCCACACTTAGAACTTTTTATCAGGTACTGGAACTTAGACTTTCTGATACAAATGACGGACATGCAGGATGGCCTATAGGTCGACCTACAGTCTGTCAATAGCTTCCGTAGTTCCACACTTGGTCAAGACTTCCCTGATGCTCCATCTACGCCATCAACCTACAGAGCGTGACTGGACCTACGGTCCGTAGGTCACCTCTGTAGGTGGCTCCTTCGGTAGTAATTCAGCTGTTGTCTCTCTCAACCTCGTCCAAGTCTATTCCCTGCAAATATAGCACATTAATCAATAGTTCTAATACAAAATGGCCCTAGACACACACAACTCTTAAGTGAAATGTATTAAAAATACCATAAACTCACGGTTTATCAACACCCTCAACTTAAATTCGTTGTTTGTCCTCAAGTGATGCACTAAAACTCTAAACAATACTTGTATAGAAACAGACATTCAAGCACAAGCAATCACATGGCTTTCTATCCCGACTCCCTTTTCGAGTGCAAATATTTTCTCTTAGACTCAAGAAGCTAACTCATGAGGATCAAGATACGATAAAGATCGAACAACAGGCATCACAACATACACTTTCTCACAATCACCAAGGTACCAACTTTTCGACAATGTAACTAGTGCCCTCACTTCAAACGAAATCCTCTTCACACAATGAATATGATTTTGAGTACAAGAATTCATTCAACACTCAAGCTCAGAAGTAACTTCAAGTACAATTAGTGCTCAATACCATAGGCTTGCCCTTATTTTCACTGCTTAGACTCTCCAAACTAGTTGCTAGGATCACTATAGGACTTTCTTAGTTGTAACGTAGGCTCAGGGTTAGGTGTGGTACATTTGGGTGCTTTTTAGTGACTTTCTGCCCTGTTTGACATTACATTGGCTATTTACCTCTTCTTTGACCTATTTTTGGCATCTTTACATTTCACTTTCTTTCCCTCAACTCTTTGCAACATGGATGTGACTTTTTGACTTTGTGACTCTTATTTCTCACTTTATTCTTTTTCTTTCACTTCTTTTTTCTTTTGTTTCTTTCAACACTTTTCTTTTGCTTCTTTTTGCACAAATTCACATCCTCTTTCTTTTTCTCTTTTCATCAGACAACTCTTTTCATACCCTTTTTTCATTTGGTTTCCTCTTTCATAGCCACCCTCAACTTATGCATTTTGCATTAGTTGAGATGCACAGTGTCCGATGTCGGACTAGGGCCAAGATCAAGGTCACTTTTGACTTAGCCACCCTCAACTTAGGCTTTTGGTCTAAGTCAAGGTGCACATGTCCAAGGAGGGACCAGGGCCAAGACAATATTTTAAGGGAAAGTGAGTTAGGTGAATCAAAAGAAATGGTCAATTTTAGGCTCAAATATTTGGATAAAAAGGGAATAATGCTATCATTTGGTTAGATCATTTTAGGCTTAAGTGGACTAATTTGAACAATGGCCTATGATCACTTCCCAACTTCTAGCCTAGATTATCCTAGCAGGACCGACTGGGCAAGTTCTAGATTGGCACAAAACTGTCTGAACATTCAACTATCCTCACACACTCTTGGCACCTTGTTTCATTATCAGATTATCAGATTACCCAGTTCAAGTTTTAACTTAAGTCATGAGATCAAATTGGTTCTTTATCATGTCATACTCAGAGCGAACACATTCAATTCATTCTAGCCTACAGATTTTAGCACATATCACAAATTTTGGATGGGTATCCTTTTTTATTCTTGACGATGCCATATGCTTCTACACATACAATCCTAACACATGCCGGTTCAACATAATTAAAACAGTCTCTTGGGGGAAAGAACATAGGCTATAAAACCCCAAGAGAGGATTATGAATTGGGTTACTCACACTTCACCCTATCACTCACAATCCATTTACCCCACCCCAATAAAATATAGTGTGATTGTCCCCAATGCACAAAAAGTAAAGAATAAAGGATCGGGTGAAGCAAACCTGTGGCGCATAGCGCCAAAGACCTATCAACAAGCGGGTGGGTCCGATTTTCCAGAGCCTGCTAGAACAACACTTGGGTCACTCTCACTAGTGCCTGCATCAACTGTCACAACACCCTCAGTAGTGCTATCAGCCACTCTCACCGCACTATCAGTGGTGTTCACACTGCTCGAGGCACCAACACCAACCTCCCTAGCCCACTGCTGGCGTGTCTCCTCATCAACTATAGACGCCCTCCGAGCCTCCTCAAATTGCTGGCGCTCCCTCTTACGAGCTCTCTCAGCCTAAGTGTCCACAGAATCCCGACTAGAGCGGGGGCGCTTCCCAGCACGATGGGAAGAGAAAGGTGGAGGCATATCATCCCCTAATAGAGCATCTAACACCGTATCATCAACCAGTGTTGTGGGGGCTGACTCGGGCTCAGTCTCTGGTGGAGCTAGGAGAATGTCAAGATCAGCCCGGAGACTGGCTAACTTCTTCCGGAAGGCAAAAACATCAGTGGAGGGAGTTGGTTTCTCCAAGACACGCAGCTCAAAATCATCAAGGCACTGGTGGACTACCTGAACCTTACGGTCCATCATCTGCTCCATCCATTGTTCCACCCTAGTCGGAGACTCCTCAATCACCCGCTGCATCCACGGCCTCACATACTGCAGTAGTGTGGCCATCTAAGCCTCTAACTTCTGGACTCGAGCTAAAGGCACAATGGTAGACGCTAAAGAGGGGGTGGCTCTGGATGAGCTCGGGGCCTGACTGGAGGCCGGAGAATGGGAAGCGGAGCATCCTCAGTGGGGGTTGGAGGGGCAGGCTCATTAACCTGTATCTGCTCCACATCAATCACTAAGTCTGCTCCCAGTGGAGGCACCTTAACTTGCAACTCTCTGCGTGGTGCTGCCATATTTGTCGAATTAGGCCTATATCCAGGGTCTTGGTCGCCTGGATCAACTTATCACAATGTCAGACCGGCACTCCAGAATCCCTGCACAGTTGAAAAATGAGGGAAGGGAAGGGGTAAGTGGTGGTGGCCTTGAAGAACCTCTCATGTATCTCCGCAATAATCATGCGGGCAAAATCTATCTCGAATCCAACAACTAGGGCTACCACCATGACTGCGCGGTCCCAAGTGAGTACATTATTAGCTTGTGTGGGGGACACCCGATTCCGTATGACCAGCCAGAAGAATTTGGCCACAAATGTGAGGGTGGCCTTCTTGAAGCTCATGCCTGAGGTGCTGACCCACTCGCTGCGTTCTCCGTTTGTAGCAATATGACGGGCCAACCAGTGCAATAAACTCTCCCTCTGCTCTTCATTCCTCTGGAATGCCCCGCTCCTCACTATGTCCCAACGATAATCAAACTCTACCGTATTGATAGCTAGAGTATGGCCCAGGCCGTATATAAACCTGTGGATGGTGGCCTCGGATAGATCAATAGAAAACCCATGTACTAGTGTCACCGTAAATAGAGTCTGTGTGGTGGGCTTGACCCATCTGTCAATAGAACCTCGGAGGGTGGCTGTGTAGGAAACATAGAACTCTCTCACGATCTCCTCGTTGTACGACCCTGGGCTACGGGCCATAGTGTCTCTTGAAGAGGTCATGAATAGCGGGAGCAATGTGCAAGCTGCCTGTGAGAACTCGACACTCCTTAGAGACTAAACGAGCTGTCATCTCCTTCTCAGTCATCATCCTAGCATCTATGTATATTTGCAACTGACCACGGATACACCAGTGGTTTGGCTCCTCAGCAACTACATCAGGATCGCTGTTTGGTGGTACCAGAATGTCCCCCTCGCTAGTAGCCTCATGAGACGAGGCATCCCCACCATGTGAACTTGACCCGGATGCCGAGCCGGACCCAGAAGCAGAGGCGGACTCGGAGCCGGAAGCAGAACCAGTCAGTGAACCAATCAATGTGTCTTCCTCATCAGACTGGGAGACAGTGACTACGTCGGGAACCACCTGCCAGTTTTGTTTTCGGGTAGTGCGGGTGCAGTTGGGGATGTCCTCATAGTAGGTGGGACATAAGCGGGGTTGGCCTCCGCATCAATGTCTTCATCAATCAGCCTTAAGGTTGGGGCCACAGACTTAGACTTGCCCCTTGGCATGTAAGTCGGGGTTCTCTTGGGAGCCATTGCACCTGTGGAGGAAGAATTAGTACCAAAATAAACCTATAACACACTCGAAATTTTTTAGAACAAAGAACAAACCAAAACAAAAACTAAAAAAAATTATATACAGTGGCATCAGTGGCCACCTACGGTGTGTGGGTCCCCTTCGTAGGTCAGAGGTCCCAAAAAGTTGGGCTATGATGGGAACCATGGATGTGCAGAACACTTAGTGGATTTTCCATGTGTAGTAGACCCACGGACCTGACTTACGGTCCGTAGACGGGGTCTCATGGATCAAATCTGTGCTAGGTATCAGACATACCTCATTTTTAAACCATGTTTTTCAACAATTCAACAATCACCCTAAGTCTAATCATGTATTTCAACACAATTTATGATAGTTTGTCATCCCTAGGGTTCCGTTTACACATTATTTCACATTTATTGCATAAAAAACTAGGAAACCTAAGTTGAAACTGCCATTTAGACTATTTTCTCTAATCTATTTGATTACAAAGAGAACATAATTAAATTTTATCGTCCCAATGGTGTTTCTACTCTAGTTTATCATGCAATTTCAAACAACAAACAACCCAAGGTCAAGACCCACTTCGTGACTTCATGTATTGAACAATGAATACCGAAATTCAAAGTTAAAGTGAAGTTTGTTACCTTACAAGTATCAGAAATGGGTGATTGTGTGATGATAATGGACTCTTTTAGACTTTTGTGCTAGCCTTTCGACGCCGAACCCGGACAATGGAATCGCTGGGGAGAGGGAGATGAGGATTTGGGAAGAGGGAAAGTGATGTGGGAATATGGGGAAGTGATTGTGGAGTGATCTGTGGGATTTGGGAGTTTAATGGAGTGATTTAGGGAGATGAAAGGTTTAGAAACCGTTGGGAGGGAGTTTTGAATATGGGGAATGAATATAAAAATAAGGGGTTTTATTTTTAAAAGTGTCTGGGTCGGGTCGGGAAAAACCTAGGTTTGGACCCACGAGGCCCCGTCTACGGTCTGTGGGTCGACCTACGGACCGTAGATGGGGTCTGTAGGTCACTCAACACTTAGAAAATTTCGAGGACTTACCTGGGGTCCACGAACACCATTTACGGTCTGTGGATTGAACCACGGACCGTCGATGGGGTTCGTAGACCTCTATAACAGACATTTTTCTACAGATTTTGCTTTAAATCCCTGCATATGTAGCAACTGTTAGGCCTTACTTTTTACATTTTCTGGACACTTTTTAGACACGAACCCTATTGTATATCTAGCCAACACTAAAACAAAAATAAAATTGCAATCTAAAGAATTTCAGAAGATCAAATAAACAAAGAAAACTCCTAAATCGAAAAGAAAAACCTATAGTTGGCTAGATTGTACATTTTGGGTTGCCTCCCAAGCAACGCTTGATTTAACGTTGCGGCACGACGCAGGCCTCTTGATTACTCAGACTTCATCAAGATAGTAGGCCTCAACCACCTTTTGCACATTCTCCTCTTTTCCCATGTAGACCTTGATCCTTTGCCCGTTCACCTTGAACCTTGTTCCCTCATTGTTTTCGAGCTCAACCACTCCATGTGGGAACACTTGTGTGACTATGAATGGCCCGGTCCACTTGGACTTGAGCTTGCCAGGAAACAAGCGCAACCTAGAGTTGAATAGAAGCACCAGATCACCCACAACAAATTCTCGCTTTTCAATCTTTTGATCATGATACTTATTCATCTTCTCCTTGTACAAGGCTGAACTTTCATAAGCTCTTAAGCGAAACTCATCAAGCACATTCATGTCACTTACTCTCTGATTCGATGCGGCGCCCCAATCCAAATTCAACTTCTTTAGCGCCCACATAGCCTTATGATCTAGCTCTACCGGCAGATGGCAAGACTTCCCATATACAAATTGGTAGGGGGACATACCTATGGGAGTCTTGAATGCAGTGCGATAGGCCCATAGAGCATCATCAAGTTTCCTTGACCAAACGGTTCTATTTACATTCACAGTCTTATCCGTAATCCGCTTGATCTCTCTGTTAGACACTTCAACTTTCCCACTAGACTGCGGATGGTAAGAAGTTACTACATTATGGCGGACGCCATATTTCTCAAGTAGCGCCTTGAACAACTTATTACAGAAGTGGGAACCTCCATCACTGATAATCACCCTAGGTGTTCCAAATCTAGAGAAGATATTCTTTTTCAGGAATGCGGTGGCACTTTTACCTTCATTGTTGGAAAGTGCAATTGCTTCCACCCAGTTCAACACATAATCAACTGCAACAAGAATATACTTCATCCCATGTGACCTCACAAATGGACACATAAAATCAATGCCCCATACATCAAATAACTCTATCACCAATATCGAATTCATAAGAAGCTCTTGCCTCTTTGAAATTCCTCCTTCTCTTTGGCAACAGTCACAAGACTTGGCGAAATCATGAGCATCTTGGTGGATGGTAGGCCAGTAATACCCACATTACAAAATTTTATGCGCAGTCCGAATACCACTATGATGACCACCAATAGGCGATGAGTGACACGCCTCTAGTGTACTCAACATCTCAACCTCGGGCACACATTGACGAATAATCCCATTAGCACAACTATCGTACAAATAAGGCTCATCCCAAAAGAACTTCTTAACATCATGCATAAACTTTTTTCTTTGGTGAAACGACAAATCCGATGGCACCAGATCACTTGCCAAGTAGTTAGCAAAGTCTGTGAACCAAGGAATCAGATCATAGGAAGCAGCCAATACCTATTCATCTGGAAAATCATCATTAATTTCAGCCCCATTTCCTAGATTGAGCATAGATTCTTCCTCCAACCTGATCGGCAACCTGATTTTCTGTCCCCTTTCTATCTTTCACCTCAAAGTCGAACTCTTGCAGCAACAACACCTATCTAATCAACCTCGATTTTGCATCCTTCTTAGCCATCAAATACCTCAATGCAGAATGGTCAATATGGACTATGACCTTAGTACCAAGCAAGTAGGATCGAAATTTCTCGAATGCGAAAACCACCGCAAAAAAGTTCATGTTCAGTCATTGTATAGTTCTTTTGAGCCACATTTAGAGCTTTGCTGGCATATTAAATAGGATAAAGAATCTTCTTTCGCCTCTGTCCCAATACCACACCAAACGCCACTCCACTCGCATCACACATTACCTTAAATAGTTTCCCCCAATCTGGTGAAATAAAGATAGGTGCGAAAACTAGGTTTTCCTTCAACTCTCTAAATGCTCTCACACAAGCATCATCAAAATCAAACTTACACTCCTTTTCGAGCAATTTGCACAATGATTGTGCAATTTTTGAGAAATCCTTGATGAACCTCCTATAGAAACCTGCATGCCCAAGAAAACCTCTAACAGTGGAAGCTTTTCTATTACCTCTACTTTCGCTCTATCAACCTCAATACCCTTCTCAGAAATCCGATGACCCAGAACTATCCCCTCTTTCACCATGAAGTGACATTTTTCCCAATTGAGCACAAGATTGCACTCTTCACACCATTTAAGTACTTCAGCTAGATGGTCTAAACAACGATCAAAAGAGTCACCTACCACAGATAAATCATCCATAAATACCTCAATAGTGTCCTCTATCATATCAGAAAATATCGACATCATACAACGCTGGAAGGTCACTGGAGCATTACACAACCCAAATGACATTCATTTGAAGGCGAAAATCCCATAAGGGCAAGTGAATGTGGTCTTCTCTTGGTTTTCCGGAGCTATGAAAATCTGATTGTAGCCCGAATAACCATCAAGAAAACAATACCAACCCTTACCAGCAAGTCGGTCCAACATCTGATCCATGAGCGACATAGGGAAGTTGTCCTTTTTTGTCCAAGCATTTAATTTTCGGTAATCTATGCAGAATCTCCATCCAGTCACGGGCCGCATCGAAACAAGCTCATTTTTTGCATTCGGAACCACAATAATCCCACCTTTGTTAGGCACACACTGAATAGGACAAACCTAACTATTATCTGCAATGGGATACATAACTCCAGAATCCAACCACTTGATGATTTACTTTTTCACTACCTCTTGCATCCGTGGATTTAGTCTTCTTTGGTGCTTGATACTAGGCTTGTGATCCGGCATGAGTTGGATTTTATGAGAAAAAATGCCAGGAGGGATCCCAATAATGTCTGCAATAGTCCACCCAATAGCCCGCTTGAACCTCTTCAACACGGAAACCAATGCCTCAACTTGTGTCATATTCAAATCTGCCGCAATGATGATTGGTAAAGTACCATCTCTCCCCAAGAATACATACCTCAAATGTGATGGTAGAGCCTTAAGCTCCAATTTCGGAGCCTCTTTACAGATGGTCTTGCGGGTAGAGAGTCACGATTCTTCATGTCTAACTCCAATCTCTTTGGTTTTGAACGGAATTTGAACCTATCATGTGCGGCGATCAATTCATCATAGTCTTCAATATCATGACCCTCAAAATTTATCATTACCGCTGCTAGTGCATCAATACCCATCCTCTCTTCAATAGAAACCTCAGAATCACTCTCTACAATATGATTCACCACTTATACTGACTTGAGCTCACTACTCTGCTTCATGGATCTACAGATGTTGAAAGTTACCTATTCACTATTCAATCAAAACTTCATCTGCCCTTTCTCCATATCTACCAAAACATGCCCAGTGGCAAGGAATGGTCTCCCAAGGATAATGGGAACCTCAAAATCAACCTCACAATCAAGTATCATAAAATCCGTCGGAAAGATAAAATACTCCACTTTCACTAGTACATCTTAGAGCACACCAATGGGCCTCTTCACAGTTCTATCGGCCATGAGCAATCGCATCGCAGTCGGTTTTGGATCCCCTAAACCTAACTTCTTGTAAATAGACAATGACATCAGATTAATACTAGCACCCAAATCGCACAACGCCTTCACAAAATGTAGCAACTGACACGCTCAAATTACACTTCCTTTCAGAAGCATAAGCGATCGTTATCAAGTAAAGAACCCAACTTGTAGGTTGAGGTCGATCCCACGAGGAAAATGGTTTAGACTTTACTTTTAACCAATAATTATAGTCAATTAGTCAAATTATTCCCA
>JAJONQ010042384.1:0-17137 GCA_036250385.1 Solanum microdontum | reverse complement strand
ATGTATATTTAAGTTCATAAGATTAAAAAGTAATTTTGGTACATTTGATATAACTTTAATTTAGAACTATAAAATTAAAAAATCTTTTTTATTTTCTTAAATTTTGTGTCAAGTCAAACTAGGTCATTCTTTTTTAAATGGAGGGAGTATAATGATAAAAATATTTAAGATTCAAGATTCATGTGGTATGTATGAAAAAACTACCGAATTCGACATAGATGCATACCACATATATTAATCTTACATATACATTCAAATAATTACCTAAAATTCCACTATTTAAGAAATTTTTTAATCATATTTGTCAATGTGTTCTTAGTTTAGCTGCAATAATATTTCTACCAACGAGAACATGCTCTTCTTCTCTCCTTCTCTCACATGGAGTTATTATTTCTATTAAATATATAAAACGACGATTGAATATTCTATACAAAAATTGTGACAAAATTAATATTAAAAAATAGGCAAAATACTTCCTCCAATCCAAAATACTTTTGTTTCCGTTTTTAGTTTGTTTCCAAAAGATAACTATTTTTTATTTTATGAAAATATTTTAAATTTAGGTTTCCACATGGCATATTTAAGGTCATAAGATTAAATGATATTTTGGTACATTTGATATAACTTTAATTTAGAACCACAAGATTGAAAAATATTTTTTTATTTTCTTAAATCATATGTCAAGTGAAATTAGGTCATTCTTTTTTAATCAAAGGGAGTACAATAATAAAAGTATTTATGATTCGTGCGATAAATATGAAAAAATTACCTAACTATAGATACATTCATATCACATATATTAATCTTACCTATGGTTTCAAATAATCACCTAAAATTCCACTATTTAAGAATTTTGTACCATAGTTGAAGTGAGATACACAACAGCCTAACAAATAGCTAGAATAGAGAAATTGTGTGTAATGTATCCCTTAATTCAAGTTTTCAATCTTAATCAACCATTCTCTCTCCTTAATATCTCTTTCACGACCAAAACCATTATATCGTGTGAGCGCCTACTCTAATACGCTGAAATTAACATAAAACTCGGATGTAGGAATCTTATTTTTACAATTAACCAAAAACCGTCCCAAGGAACTAGTTTAAACAGGTACATGAGTTACTTAGAGAGTTCTATGTATAAAACAAAATAAAACACAACTCCCACCATATAAAACATAAGTAGAAGGGGTCAGAGATCATCATCATCTTTAGCTTAGAAACATTACTAACTCCCGCACCAAGATTATGCCAAGTGAGCAAGAATAGTATCAGCACAAACAGCATGTACCTATAGTCATAATCGGTCGACCCGAATCCATAACATAATATCATGCATGTAATCAAGAATAAGAACATAAGAAATTTTATTAGGACTCACACACTCTAAGACCTCAGTCTTGGAAATAGCTAAATTTAGATTTGGGCAAGTTACACATCAATTGTGAGTTTTGGGTCAACTTCAAACGACCATCACTTTCAGAACAGGATGAGTTAGGTGGTCTATGAGATATCAAATGAAATATCTCTGAATCCTCTTTCCAATGCCATCGAGTTTTCTAAATTCTGAGTTCGGATGAGGGAGATATGCTCGTTTTAGTACAGCCTGTCCAGTTAAGGTAATCCATCCGAATTTAGGAAGGGGTATTTTGGTCTTATCCTTACCACCACTAGCCTAAATAATTTTTAGTAATATTTAAGGGGTCTAAACTGACTTATAGGTTTCACAATTCCTAAAAATGCTTAGGGTTTTAGAGAGAAGTTCAAGAGGAGAAAAAGGAGAAGTTCAAGAGTTTATTCTAGATTCTTGCGATAGTTAAGGGGTTTCGCGAAGGATTCAATCCTAGCGAGGTATGTAAGATTTCACAGTGATGGGTTCATTCACCCTCATGCCAATTATGAGTTTCTTGAGTTGATTTCGTCCATGACAACCTATGTATTGAGGTTCTCGATGAGTTTCTTGAAGTTTCGTTCTTAAATCTTTAATAATGTGATTTGATGAGTTCTTAAGGTGAATGTTATGAGTTTGAGCGTTGCTTTTAGTAGATTTTTCATTTACTAAGGTTGGGTATTCGAAAAAAAGAGAGTTTGGGAGAAAACAGTAGGTTCTAGGTGAATTAGGACCAAAAATAAAGAAGAAAACTTCGTCGGAATGATATGGGGAATGGGTGGCGCGACGCACCACTAATGCACTAGAGTGGCTTGGCGTGCCGTGCCTCAAGTGCACCAGAAATGGCATTCTGAAGTTCAGGGGCTAGAGTCCCGTGCCACTTAGTGTGCCAGCGCAGTCTACCCCCACTCATTTTATATCGTTTGGTCCGTCTAAGTTCTTTTAAATCATATCCTTACTCTCATCCTGATTATAGGTACTCAAACTACATCTAGTCATTGAGAAATGCATATATCGAAATCATAATTCTTGGATTGACATTTTCAAATTCAAAATAAAGTTAGGAGTAAAGTTTGAGGGAGTTCTTTTGAGTCAGTTTGAGAACTCTTTCCCAAACTTTTAAATTTTGTTTTAAGACTTGAGCACTTGAGTATGAGGATGAGAAGAGATGAGTTTAGTTTTCAAAATAAATATATGGGAACTAAGTATTCCCAAGAGTAAATGCTTTACATTTAAAATGAGAGGAAACTTGTTTTCCAAATGAGTTCATGAGGAGTTTTTGAGCACTATCTCTTTTAAGATAAACCTTTGAGTAATAATCTCAAAGTTTGAGGATGAAGAAATCTTTTTAAGCAGATGAGCATGAGTTTTATTATTGAGAGTAATATCGAGCACTGATATGGGGACCAGTTAGACAACTCAAAGTCCTCATAAACTATGTATGCCAACATGGGTAAACAGAGTCATACTTTTTGGATGATTTCGTATTGCTTTTAAAGCACAGCTTAGTGGATCCAATTAGTTTAGGATGTCTTATACTCTGACAAGGTATAGGATAGTTCTGGCAGCGTAGGCGAGACCCTGTATCATCACATAGCTCATAGTGATGGTTGTCGGTTATAGAATCTCTCAAATAAGAGTAAAAGAGTTCTTACTGTATTTTTAAATACATTGAGTTATTATCTACTTTTCAAAAGATTTCTTTATAATTAATCTTTATGGTTTCTTTTGTATTGAATTGAGCTGAGTATTTCTTAGTTTGAGTATCTTTGAGTATATTTGAGTATCCTTGTGTATCCTTGAGTTGAGTTGAGTTGAGATGAGATGAGTAAGTTCTTTATTTTTATCAGTTCAAGATTATGTTTGTGCTTTAGAGTTTCCCCTTGCATGCTCGTACATTCCATGTACTGATGTCATTTGACCTGCATCTTTCATGATACAAATATAGGAGTTCAAAGTCAGCAGCGCGCACCGTTGATACCACTTGGAGTTCCAAAGTTGCTTTGGTGAGCCTCATTGCTACCGTAGGATTCCCATTTACTTTTTAGTTTTGTTAGGATGTCGAGGGTCTTGTCCCGACTTCGATCATTATCATTGTAGGCTTCATAGATAGTAGTAGTTGGGGAGTCTTTTCCATTTCCTTTGTATTAAGACTTGAGTTGAACAATTATGTTATTAAGTATTTCGGACTTTATTGAATTGAAATGATTTTTAGTAATAATGTTGTTATGAATTGAGTTACATTTTTGGTCCATTTGTTGTTGAGTATGACTTTCACTGAGAGTTGAGCTAGGCCACGAGTTCACTTGGGGCCAGCAATAGATCTCGAGTGTCAGCAACGTCCATGTTGTAGGCTCGGGGTGTGAAAAACTTTGTATCTGAGCATAGAGGTCAGGAGTCCTATGGTGTCTATGAAGTCGTGGTTGTAGAGTCTTAGTTATCAGGGTGAATCACACCACATCTATAATTAGAAGTCTACGATATTTAGGATCTATCTCACTTCTTTCATACTCTTTTTTTGCGATAGAGTTCAACTCAATAAAGGTTTTCTTCTAATTCGTGCTTGCACGTATCTTTCAAATCATGCCTCCATAAAGAGCTTTTTGAGGTCGTCCTGCTAGGTGGAATATTGATCCTCAAGATCAAGGGGTACCCAATGCACCAGAAGTGGAACCCCCAAGAGAGGTCACTAATGTTGAATTTCGGGATGCTATCCGAATGTTGAGCCAATTTGTGACCAACTAAACAGGTCAACAATGAGAAATTCTATAGGATGCCACTGATACATCCAAGATCCGATAGTTCTTAAGGATGAATCCTCCAGACATTACCGGTTCAAGTGTCACTGAGGATCCGAAAAACTTTGTGGAAGAGTTGGAGAAAGTATTTTAGGTGATGCATTTTCCAGATGCTGAGTGTGTGGAACTAGCTACATACCAACTTAAGGGTGCTTCTAGAGTGTGTTACGACCAATGTAAGAAAAGTAGAGATGAGGGTGCACCAATTGTGAGCTGGGTTGTCTTCGAAGAGGCCTTCTTGGGGCATTTCTTTCCCCGTGAGTTGAGGGAGGCGAAAGTAAGAGAATTCCTTAACTTGAAGCAGGAATCCATGAGTATGCATGAGTATAGCCTTAAGTTCACTCACTTTTACCTCTATGCTCGGGATATTGTTGTTGACATGAGGAGCAGGATGAGTCTATTTGTATATGGGTTGTTTCACTAGTCAAGTAAGGAGGGCAAGGAATCTATGCTGATAGGAGACATGGACATAGCAATGCTTATGATCCATGTGAAACACGTTGAGGAGAATAGGCTAAGAGATAGAGAAGAGTTCTGGAACAAGAAGGCCAAGACAATAGGTAATGAGTCCGGGCAGTAGAAGGGTAATGCGAACCGATCATTTTTTCAATAAAATCCAATAGGACCTACTCCATCAACTGCTAGTGCAACTGCACCAAGGAACAGAGGTGAGTTTAAGATTTAGAATTCTTAAAACTTTAGAGCTAGACCTGCACAATCTACAGGTAGTGTGGAACAAGGAGGTAATTGGACTCATGCATGTACTAAGTGTGGTAGGAACCACCCAGGAGCGTGTCGGGATGAATCCAATGGTTGCTTCAAGTGTGGTCAACCTGGTCACTTCATGAGAGAAGGCCCTAAGAACAGGCTGAGTAATGGTAATGGGGGTAATAGAGCCCAATCTTTTTCAGTGGCTCCGCCAGACAAAGATGCACCTAGAGGAGCTACTTCAGGGACAGGCAGAGGAGCAAACCATTTGTATGCTATCACCAGTCACCAAGAGCAATAGAATTCACCTTATGTTATTACTGGTGTGATCAAACTCTTTACATTTGATGTATATCCATTGCTTGATCCAGGTGCGACTCTATATTTTGTGACTCCATATGTTGCTATGAGATTTGATATCATTCTTCAGTGACTTTTTGAGCCATTTTGGTGTTTCTACACTTGTTGGGGATTCTATTCTAGTTGAGATTTTTTTTTTGTGATTGTACCATTTCTGTCAATCATAAGGACACCATGGTTGGCTTAGTCGAGTTAGACATGGTGGACTTTGATGTTATTCTTGGTATGGACTAGCTTCATGCTTGTTATGCCTGAGTTGATTGTAGAACTAGAGTAGTTAAGTTCCAGTTTCCTAATGAGCTAGTTATCTAGTTGAGGAGTACTTCAGTAGTGCCTAAGGGTCATTTTATTTCATACCTTAAGGCCAAAGAGTTTGTTTTCAAGTGGTGAATCTATCACTTAGTCCGGGTTAATCTAGTGTTGAGACAATACCTATTCAGTAAGTTGCAGTTGTGAGTGAGTTTTCAGAGGTCTTTCCAGATAATCTTCCCAGAGTCTCTTTTGAGAGAGAAATTGGTTTCAGTATAGATATTCTTCCTGATACTCGTCCTATTTTTATTCCGCCATATAGAATGGCTCCAGTTGAGTTAAAATAGTTAAAAGAAAAGTTGAAAGGCCTTCTTGATAAAGGTTTCATTCAACGAAGTGTCTCACCTTGCGGCGCTCCTGTCTTATTTTAGAGGAAGAAAGATGGTTAACCTAGCATGTGTATTGATTACCGTAAATTGAACAAGGTCACTATCTAGAATAAGTATCCCCTTTCGAGAATGGATGCTCTATTTGATCAACTTCTAGGTACCATTTGTTTTTCTAAGATAGACCTCAGATCCGGCTATAATCAGTTGAGAGTAAGAGAAAGTGACATCTCTAAGAGAATATTCAGGACCCGTTATGGTCATTATGAGTTTCTAGTTATGTCATTTGGTTTGACTAATGCTCCTCCAGTGTTCGTGGACCTTATGAACAGAGTGTGTAAGCCTTATCTTGATATGTTTGATATTGTATTCATTGATGACATACTGATTTACTCGAGGAATGAGGACCATGCTAGTCATCTCAGAATAGTTCTCCAAACTCTAAAGGATAAGGAATTGTATGCTAAATTTTTCAAGTGTGAGTTTTGGCTTGAGTGAGTGGCATTTTTAGGCCACATTGTGTTTGGTGAAGGGATACGAGTTGACACTCTAAAGATTGAAGCAGTACAAAACTAGCCTAGGCCCACATCTCAACCTGATATGAGGAGTTTCTTGGGATTGGATGGTTACTATAGATGTTTCATAGAGTGGTTTGCATCTATTTCTTCCCTGTTGACTAAGTTGACTCAGAAGAAAACGAAGTTTCAGTGGTCTTAAGCTTGTGAGAAGAGCTTTTAGGAATTTAAAACTAGGTTTACTACTGCCCTAATGTTGACCCTACAAGAGGGTACACAAGGCTTTCTTGTGTACTATGATACATACAGAGTTGGACTTGGCTATGTATTGATGTAGAATGGAAAATATATGGACATTGTTGGACTTGGTTGTGTATTGATGTAGAATGGAAAATATATAACTTATGCCCCTAGAAAACTTAAGATTCAGGAGAAGAATTACCCAACCCATGATCTAGAGTTGCATGTTGCAGTGTTCGCTTTGAAAATATGGTGTCACTATCTTTATTGTATTCATGTAGATGTGTTTACTAATCACAAAAGTCTACAGTATGTAGTCAGTCAGAAAAAAAACCTAATCTCAGATAGAGGATGTGGTTGGAGTTACTCATGGATTATGACATGAATATTCTATATTAATCAGTTAAGTCTAATGTTATTGCTGATGCCTTGAGCAGGTCATCTATGGGTAGTACTGCCCATGTTGAGGAAGGCAAGAAAAAGTTTACCAAAGATATGCACAGTCTTGCACGATTGGGAGTCCGGTTGTTGGATTCCAATGAAGGTGGAGTGGTGGTGGCGAATGGGGCTGAATCATCACTAGTATCTGAAGTGAAAGAGAAACAAGACCAAGACCCTGTTTTGCTTGAATTGAAAGAAAATGTTCAGAAGTAGAAGGTGATGGCTTTTGAACAAGGGGGAGATGGTTTATTGAGGTATCAAGGTAGATTGTGTGTACCAAAGTTGGATGAACACCAACAGAGCATCATGGAGGAAGCTCATAGTTCTAGATATTCTATCCATCCTGGTTCGACAAAGATGTATCGTGACTTGAGAGAAGTATATTGGTGGAGTAGCATGAAGAGGTGTATTGCACAATTCATTGTTAAGTGCCCAAATTGCCAACAAGTCAAGATAGAGCACCAAAGGCCTGGTAGTGTGGCTTAGAACCTATATTTTCTGAAATTGAAGTGAGAGATGATAAATATGGATTTCATTACTAGTTTGTTGCGGTCTCGCAGGCAACATGATTTGATTTCAGTGATTAAAGATCGGATGACTAAATCAACCCATTTCTTGCCGGTAAAGACCGCCTATAAATCAAAGTATTAAGCCAGACTATATATTCAAGAGATAGTCCAACTTCATGGAGTTCCTTTGTCTATCATTTCAGAGAGAGGGGAACAATTCACCGAGTAGTTTTGGAAGTCTTTCCATAAAGGTTTTCGTTCCAAGGTAAATTGGAATACTGCTTTTCATCCTCAGACTGATGGTCAAGAAGATCGTACAATTCAAATTTTAGAGGATATGTTGAGGGCTTGTGTGATCGACTTCAAAGGTAATTGGGATGATCACTTACCTCTCATTGAGTTTTCATACAACAATAGCTATCAGTCTAGCATCCAGATGGCTCCTTATGAGGCACTTTATGGGAGAAGATGTAGATCTCCTATTCGTGTTTTGATGTTGGTGAGGCTGGATTGATAGGGCCAGACTTAGTTCATCAAGCTATGGAGAAAGTGAAGAACATTCAAGAAAGATTGAAAACAACGCAAAGTCATCAGAAAGCATATACAGATGTTAGGAGAAGAGTCTGGGAATTTGAGGTTGATAACTATGTTTATTTCAAGGTTTCATCCATGAATGGTGTTATTAGGTTTGGCAAGAAGTGTAAGCTTAGTCCCCAGTATATTGGCCCATATAGGATATCCATGAGAATTGATAATGTAGCTTATGAGTTGGAGCTACTGCCAGAGGTAGCATCATTCAATTCGGTGTTTCACATTTCTATGTTGAGGAAGTGTATGGGCGATCCTTCACTTATTATACCTACTAAAAATATTAGTATTAAGGACAACCTATCTTATGAGGGGATGCCCATTGAGATATTTGATCGTGAGGTTCACATGTTGAGAACCAAGGAGTTGGCATCAGTCAAGGTCTTAGGGAGAAATCAGTTAGTTGAGGAAGGTACTTGGGAAGCTGATGAGGATATGAAGAAGAGATACCCACATATCTTTACTTCCAGAGAAATTCCAAACCAAGGTAATGATTTTGTAACACACTTTTTAATTAATATGCTATGTCGTGTTAAATTGCATGTTGGGTGTTTGAATTGGGTGTTATATGTTGCCACCCTTAGTTTTAATTACAGTGATCTCATTGAAGGATGAATGTTCCCAAAGGGGAGATATTGTAACGCCTCGGTCTTGGAAAGAGCTAAATTTAGATTTGGGTAAGCTAGAGTTCAATTTTGAGTTTTGGGTCAACTTCAAATGACCATAACTTTCAGCACAAGATGTTTTAGGTGGCCCATTAGATATCGAAAGAAAGATTTATGAGTCCTCTCTCCAACGCCGTCTAGCTTACTAAATTTCAAGTTTGAATGATGAAGATATGCCCATTTGAGTACATCATGTCTAGTTAAGGAAATCCATCCAAATTTAGGAGGGGTATTTTGGTCTTTTCCTTACCCCTACTAGCCTAACTCGTATTTAATAATATTTTAGGGGTCTAAACTTACTTATATCAGTATTTAATAATGAACCCCTAAAGGACAAAAATGAGAAGTTCAAGCGTTCGTTTAAGATTCTTGCGATTGTTGAGGGGTTCACCAAGGGTTAAATCCTAACGAGGTATTTAAGATTTGATAGTTATGGGTTTGTTCACCCTCACTCCAATCATGAGATTTTTGAGGTTATTTTGTCCATGACAACCCATGTATTAAGGTTGTTGAGTAGTTTCTTGAAGTTTCATTCTGAAATCTTTAATATTGGGATTTGATGAGTTCTTGAGGTTAATGTTATGAGTTTGAGGGTTTTTTTTTAGTAGAATTTTATTTACTAAGGTTAACTATTATAATCTAAGAGAGTTTGGGATAAATCAATCGCTTCTAGGTGAATTAGGGCCTAAATTTGAGAAGAAAAATTCGTCGGAACGATCTAGTGAATGGGTGGCGTGACGCACCACTGATGCCAGAGTGGTTGGCGCGTCGTGCCTACAGTGCACCAGAAATGGCGTTCTGAGGTTTAGGTGATGGCACACCACGGCCCTCACTGCGCCAGGGTAGCCTGCCCCTGCTCCTTTTTCGTAGTTTATTCCGTCCAAGTTCTTTTAAAACATATCCTTGCTCTCTTCTTGATTATAACTACTCAAACTATATCGAGTCATTTAGAAATCCGTATATACAAATCATAAATTCTTGAATTCACATTTTCCAATTCAAGATAGAGTTAAGAGTAAGGTTCGAGCGAATTCTTTTGAGTCATTCTGAGAAGTCTTTTGCAAACTTTTAAATTTTGTTTTAACAGTTGAGCATTTGAGTATGAGGATTAGGAGAGTTGAGTTCATTTTCAAAATTAATATATGAGAACTAAGTATTCCAAGAGTAAATGTTTTACATTTAAAAGGAGAGGAAACTTGATTTCTATCCAAATGAGTTCATTAGGAGTTTTTGAGCACTATCTCTTTTAAGAGAACCTTTTGAGTAATAATCTTAAAGTTTAAGGATGAGGAAATTTTTTTAAACATATGAGCATGAGTTATATTATTGGGAGTAGTATTGAGCACTAATATGGGGATGAGTTCAGACAACTCAAAGTCTTCATAAACTATGTAGTCCAACATGGATAGAAAGGGTCATACTTTTTAGATGATTCATCATTTCTTTTAAAGCATAGCTTAGTGGATCCACTTAGTTGAGGATGTATTATACTCCGACAATGTACAAGACAGTTCGGGCGAGATGGTGTATTATCACATAGCTCATAGTGATGATTGTCGGTTAGAGAATCTCCCAACTAAGAGTAAAGAGTTATTATGGTATTTTTAAATACATTGAGTTATTATCTACTGTTTAAAAGCTTTCTTTATAACGCATCTTTATGGTTTGTTTTATATTGAACAGAGTGGAGTATTTTTTAGTTTTAGTATCTTTGAGTATCTTTGAGTATGCTTGTGTATCCTTGAGTTGAGTTGAGTTGAGATGAGGTGAGTATGTTCTTTTTTTTTATCAGTTCAGGCATATGCCTATGCTTTAGAGTTTCCCCTTGCATGATCGTACATTCCATGTACTGACACCATTTGGTCTGCATCTTTCATGATGCAGATATATGAGTTCAGGGTCATCAACAGGCGCACTGTTGATATGACTTGCAGTTCCAGAGTTGCTTTGGTTAGCCTTCTTGCTTCCGGAGGATTCCTATTTACTTTTCAGTTTTGTTAGGAGGTCGAGGGTCTTTTCTCGACCTACATCATTGTCATTAGAGGATTCATAGTTAGTATTAGTTGAGGAGTCTTTTTCATTTCCATTGTAATGTTTAAAGACTTGAGTTGAACAATTATGTTATTAAGCATTTCAGACATTATTGAGTTAAATTGATTTTTAGTAATGATGTTGTTATGAGTTGAGTCACCTTTAAGGCCCATTTATTGAGTAAGTCTTTCGCTGAGAGTTGAGCCAGGCCAAGGGTTCGCTTAGGGCCAGCAATGGTTCTCGAGTGCCGGTCACGTCTAGGGTGTAGGCCCGGAGCGTGACACACATTTCACCACAAGTCAGCCACCTTATTTTGCTGCTGACTCTACCATCTAAGTCTTTATATCCTCATATCAAATCATAGGCTAACTCATGTCTATCACATAAAGAATTCCCCTACCTCCCCGATCTCTCATGTGAACAACTTACCTTATCGACACCCTAGTTATATGAGATATAAACAGGCAACAAGAAGTAAAAAAAATAGAAATGTACATTTATAAACACAATTATAAAAAATCCTGAACTTCCAATCCTCACCCCGACTTAGCACACACACCCAGTCACATCTACTTCATCACAATGTTCTAGTAACTCGACAATATACCAAGTTCGCTCATGAAACCCACACACAAATTGTTAGTGTACCTATGTGGTATCCATTTCCATTGTTAGTGTTCTGACATGATATTTGATTCAATAACAATATGTATCAGTGTGATACCCAATCCAAATAAATATATGTACCATCGTGGTACCGATATAATAATATATATGTACTGGTGTCCTATTAAGACTCCCCTCCCCACCCCGCGTCCTTACCTCACTCTTCCTCCATCCGTGCAAAATCCAAATTACTCTCGTTGTTTTAAAAGAAATGACTTATTTTCTTTATTAGGTTTTTTTTAAACATAATTTTTTTCTTTTTTGGTAATACTTTAATTTTAATTAGTGAATTTATATGTGCTTCACATGGTTAAAAATGAATGATAAAATGTCAAAAATTTTATTAAAATGTGATATAAATATAACAAATATTTATAATGTGTGCGTAAATATTATATATGTCTAGACGTATAAGTGATTTCATAAAGAAAAATATTTTTTTAGTAGTTATATGACTCCCAACAAACTCAAGAGTTGTTATATTGGACAAAAAAATTATAAACTTACGATAATAAAAAAATCGTATAGAATATAAAACAAAAAAAATTATGGGGAGAATATAAATAAAAAAATAATGCAACATCATTCTTATGATCTTAATCATTAAAACAATGGAAGACAAAATACAAAATTAATGCACAATTTTTCAAACTCTTGTCTACATTCTTTCCCACAAGCAGATCATCATTCAATATCCTTCACTTTATTATTCATTTCAAATTTAGACATGAATATAAGAAGTATGTAAGAAAAATATAATAACTCTAATGTGATCATTTCTACAAACTCATACAATGCCTTTATTTGTAGGATTACAATACGAATACCGAAACAATACCATGACTATCAATTATTTAAGAGATTTTTATTCTTTATGGGGGAAATAAAAGGCCAATGTAGTAAAAATTTTGTATTTTAAATTTTATTAAACAAATTTACAATAATATTGTTGAACATTGGTTAGTAGTTAGTATTATTACACACAAAGATACAATAACTAATTTGCATATAAACAAAAATACAAACATGCAATAATAAAAAATTATTCAAATTCAAACTAAAGAAGTCATATGGATAAAACACAAACACGCATCTTCCTTAGGACCTTATCATAATAAAATAGATTAAAAAAAATATGAATACAAAATAAGTGCCTACTTTTTTGAACTCTTAGCCAACAACCTTTTAGTCAAATTAATAAACATTCAAGAGTCTTCTTCATCATGTCAAGTTAACACATGAATTTTATAATAGAAGTATACTACAAATAACAATGGAATTTAAAAAACAATCTTGAGTTGGAATTTCATGAAACAAAAAACTTCTGAATTTATATTGACAAAAAATGAGGAATATCATAAAGTATCTTAAATTTTATAATTTAATATTTTGTGGTTATGAATATGAAAACTTAAAAGTCATGGAATTAATGATATTATTAAGAGTAGAAGTTGGGATAAGGCATAAGTACCCCCTAGAATATGACCGAAATGCTAGAGACGGACCTAGAGTTAACTAGGGTCCTATTACCCTATTATCCCCCCCCCCCACTAAAGTTATTCAAAATACAATTATACACCACAAACGTTGACATGACATAGACAGTGTGAACACTCTCTTGAAGGCAAGTGATGAGTACACAAATTGAACACGTGTCATTTTTTTTTTGGTAACTTTATAATTAGTTATTACACATATTTTTTGATATTAAAACTTATATCTATTCAATTATTTTTGTTTCTTTCTTTGTAAAATATTTATTTTAATTTCTTTCTCACTTTAAACTTTTTTAATTAATTTATTATCTTTTCTCTTTTAATTAATTTTAAAAAAACTATGTGTATTCTTTTTGAAAAGATAATTTAAAAGTGTCCTTTAATTTTAGCATTTTAATTTTTTTTTATGTTTTATTTGATTTTCTTCACTTATTTGATATTCATTAAAAATTAACTTAATATAAATAGAAGACATTTGGAATTAAATTTGAAATCAAATCAAAACGAAAGACAAAGAAAATAAAATCAATACAAAAAATAAAAGAGAAAAGACAATGAATGAAGGTAAGAAAAATAAGTTTCGATACAAAGTAAAAACAAATGTGTATTAGCTTACTTTAATTACAAGAAAATGAAAATAAGAATATTTTTTTAAAAAATAATTAAAAAACAACTTTTTTAAAAATAAATTTACACATATGGACGGCAAGTGTGTACAAACAGAACAAACTTGGGTAGTATAAGGTGCCACGTCGGCACAAAAGGTGCACAAAAATAAGTTTAGTTAGTCATAGTTTAGGGGGTACTTGTACCTTAATTCGTAGAAGTTTAATAAATATAAGTTATGGAGGTGAAAGTTTAAAAATAAATAAAGAAGGAAAAACACAAATAAAGAAGATAAAAAGAAATACCTTTATATTAAATAGAGACATAAATTTCTTGAATTGAATAAATAAAAATAAAAAAGGAATAGACAACGGAAGAGAAGTGATTTAAGGAAATGTTTAATGTCATAAATATTAATATTTAGGAAAAAAATCATAAGAAAAGATTATTTTTTTAAAAATCATTATTTTCTCTTATTATATAAGAGGGAGTTGGAGATTACCAAGCTGGTCTGTCGACATGTGTGCTTCCTCATAAGGCTAATCTTGTCATTTCACTTATTAGCTTAAATGTATTTCTCCATTTTTACACAAAAACCACAAATTTCATCCTCCACATTTTAGCTTAACAAGCGTTACTCCAATTTTTTCGGACAGAAAACCACAGCTTCCATCTTCCACCACCTCGGTGGCTCCCGGTTCTGCTTACTAAAGTTTATCGGCTTGCTTCTGCTCGATGGCGCTTCTTCAACTAAGGTGAGTATCTTCTGAATAGAAGAACCCAGGTTGTGAAATAAACCTAACCCAACATTTTTGCCTGTTAGATTTAAAAAATATAAAATTGGATGTAAAAATTTTGCTTCTTTATACCTTTACTCAGGCGCGATTTCTAATTGTCCTTCATTTTTGGAGTTTCGTATATACGCAGTTGGTGATTTTTACTTCTCGGGGGAACCCGACTACTTCAAAATATCTAATCCACCATTTTTAGGAGTGATATAGTAAAAAATTGTAACACCCAAAAAACTAGTAGACTAAACTAGGACGTTGTGTGAGGGTTCTAGAGTTTGATATGAGGTTTAGGGTCATAGATAAAACTTCTCGTACTTAGAATGAGGAGTTTAGGGGTTAAACGTCAAGGTACAACTCCCCAAGGACGAACCAAGGGTCCTTGAAGAGGACCCTAGAAAACCACCCCAAAACAGTCCTTAAATCTGCCTAGCCAGCATCCACGAGGGGGACCCACGCCCCGTGGATGGGCCTCATGGGTCAAGGCCCCAAAAATCTAGCCACAGATCACCATACACAGATGACAAGTATGGGCCGTTGGTGGAACCACAGTCCGTTGATGTGGTCTTGTGGGTAGGGGGGAGTGAGGGCTTAAGTGTTTAAGTTAAGTGGGTTAGGGGAAGGTTCTAGAATTAGTTAGTCATTAAGTAGGGTCATTTTATTAGTAATTAGAGCACTAATATAAACCTAATAGACCTCTAAATACAGGGATTAAAATCATTATTTTAAATTCACCGAAGAACCCAGTTCCCTCCAAGAAAATCCTCTCTCTAAAAAAGTGAAGAAGAAGAAGAAAAGGAGAAGAAAGATAGGTTAAATTCCTCCATTGTTGCAAGCATTGTGAGGGATTTATAATCAAGGTATGTTAGCTTATTAATACGTGGATTATTCCATCCATGGAGCCCCACATATTTCCTCCAATTGTGAAGATAAACCCCCAATAATAGTTAGGGTTTCTTCCTATATTGTGGGTAGGGTTGAGTATTATTCCGATCGAGTGGATAGTACTTGTAATGATTGATTTAGTATTGAATCATGATATATTGATGATATTATATGTTTTCCATAGCTAACCCTAGTTTAATTGATGAAATTAAAGAATGTGGGTTTATGCCTTGTGAAGTGAAATTGAGGATTCATAGGTGTCTAGAATTAATGTCATGTACAGTAATTGTTCAAGAATAGAAGTATGTGAAAATGAATAGAATTATAATAAGTTATATATGATGGATCATGACTAGTAAAGCTTGCTATTGAACCTTGATGATGATTTATGACTAGAACCACTTATTAATGAAGTATGTGATTAGAATGCCTTGAAATCTAGATATGAATGATGATTGTAAGAAGTAAATCTTTGAAAGTGAAGTGTCTATGATCATGATAGGTTGTTGTTTTGTTAAAAGAATATACTCATATGCACACTTAGGCATGAATATGCTAGGAGATGAAAGGCTTTCTCATATAGAATGATTCTAGGTTGGAAGGTTTACTCACCTAAACTTCATAGTGAATGTTAGACTAGAATAGCTTGAAGTTGAGACATAGTATTCCTTCATGAATAGATTCACTTGGTAAGACAAGACCAAACATGGTAGCTTGAGTTAGTGATAGTCATGGTAGCTTAGGATTGAGGAACCATACTCTCCTAAGGGTATCTTGAACTAGCATTATAGAATGCCTTCATGGTACCATGACTTGGTTAGGCCAAGACCATTTCATGGTAGCTTAGGATTGAGGAATTATACTCTCCTAAGGGTAGCTTAGGATTGAGTTATCACACTCTCCCAAGGGTAGCTTGCATTAGCATAATAGAATGTTTGCATGGTAGCTAGGATAGAACACTTGTACCCTTCCTAGAATAGCTTGGACTTGAATGATTAATATGTTTTCCAGGATAGCTTGATCTAGCCAAATAGGGTGCTATTCTTTGGTAGTTTAGAATGATAAATAGTAATCATTTTAGTATTATAGCCTAAAGTGGTACTTAGTGTGGGTAGGATTATGGGGTCTTATCAATGCATTGCACAAGTATGACTTGAAGCTACTTATGAAGTATTTTCTTATATGATGTATGTTTAGCTTGGATTGTTACCATAGTTGCCTTCCATGATGTGTTTGACTAAAGGTGAGAGATTCCCTTGTCTATGAGAAGTAAGATAAAGATAATATCAAATATGATAAAAGGGGTATTATTGTCTAAAAGTGGTACTTAGCCTAGATGGCATTATGGGGTTTCATCTATGCATTGCCAAGTATAATTTGAAAGTTACTTATGAAGTTGCTCTTATATGAAGATGCTCTTGTTTGTGAGAAGTAAGCTAAGGATGTCACCATAAAATGGTAACTATAAATATGATGACCAAAGGGGATACTTTGCATGAATGGGATTATGGGGTCTTATTCATGCATTGCACAAGTATGCTTTGAGGTTACTTGAGAGGTAGTTCTCTTATGATATGAAGGACTAAGGGTTGAATAATGCTTATAGGATGCTCTTATGTGAAGATGCTCTTGTTTGAGAGAAGTAAGCTAAGGATGTCACCATAAAATGGTAACTATAAATATGATGAACAAAAAAGATATATAGCATGAATGGGATTATTGGGTCTTATTCATGCATTGCACAAGTATGCTTTGAGGTTACTTGAGAGGTAGTTCTCTTATGATATGAAGGACTAAGGGTTGAATAATGCTTATAGGA
>JAJONQ010042383.1:0-13048 GCA_036250385.1 Solanum microdontum | reverse complement strand
ATGGAAACTAAGTATTTCCAAGAGTAAATGTTTTTACATTTAAGATGAGAGGAAACTGAGATTTCCAAAAGAGATTTGAGCAGTTTGAGTACCATTTCTTTTAAGAGAATGATTTTAGAGTGATAATCTCAAAACACAGAAAGAGTTAAACATATGAGCTAATATATTTTAGCAGTAGTATTGTGCACCGATATGGGGGAGAGTTCATACAATTCACATCCCCCCATAAACCATGTAGCCAACGTGGGTAGAAAGGGTCATACTTTTTATATGTTTCCTTAATGCTTTTTAGCATAGACTAGTAGATCCACTTAGTAGTAGGTCCTATACCCCGCCAAAGTATAGGATAGTTCTGGTAGCGTGGGTGTAACACCCCAGAAACTAGAAGTCTTAACTAGATCTTGTCGTAAGTGTTAGAGTCATAAAATTTGCTTCTTGTAATTGGAATGAAGGGTTTAGGGGTTTAACGTCAAGGTAAGACTCCCCAAGGACCAACCAAGGGTCCTTGAGGAACACCCTAGAACTCCCCTCAAAACTGCCTAAAATAGTGGACCCACAGATGGGACCTACGCCACGTAGGGTGGTCCATGCTCCGTGGGTGGAGCTTCGTGGGTCAAGGCCAAGATGAGGGGCTTCAAACCCCAACCCATGCCCCACTACTATGGTCCGTGGGTCATTCCATGCCCCGTAGGTGGGGGTCGTAGATGGGGTCAGTAAGTTGGTTCAATTCGGCTAAGTCTTCTGGGGGTCTTTAGGTAATTTCCTTTTTAGTTAGTATGATGTGAGGTCGTTTTGTATTGTTTTAATTCACCTATATAAGTGTTTTTAAGTCATTAACCAACCCATTCACCTCATAAATCCCAAAACCCAAAATCAATAACCAACTTTTCCCCAAAATCCTCTCTCTAGAATTCCAAGGAAGAAGAAGAAGAAAGGTGAAGCTAGGGTTGAAAAATCAAGATTTTCTCCACAAATTCGTGGGAAATCTTCAATAAGGTATGGTAGCTCTTCATCCATGGGTAGCTTTCACCCATGGATCCCATTCAAAACCCCCAATTTAAAATCTAGAAAACCCAAAAGTTAGGGTTTGACTTCAATCTCATGGATTCCTTTTAAATTCATTTTTAATGATTGAATTATGTTTTTTTATGGATATATTGTTGATTTAGTATGATTTTAAGCTGAATTCCTCAAGAATCCATGAATTTCCCTTTTTTCCCAAATTGGATCTTAAAATGTGGGTATGGATTGATGCGAGTAGAATGTTGTAGAATTATGAAAGTAAGGAATTGATTACTCAAATTATGTTATCGTCCATGTGTTATATAGTAATTCTAGACGTTTTGGTGAATTATGATCCATGGTCCTTGAAGGGTAAATTTATGAGAATTATGCATTATTATGAGATTTATGTATATGCTTTATGAACACTTTGAAAATAATGTGATTATGACTATGACATAGTTGTGGTGTTGGTGAAAGGCTATTCTCACATACACACACTTATGAATAAATTATGAATGAAGTTTCCATGATTATGATAATGTTGTTGTGTTGATTGAAAGGCTATTCTCAATTATACACTTTTGAATGATGATGAGATGTTGAGAAAGGTTTTTTCATAATATAGGGATTCTTTGGTTGAACGGCTATTTTCACCTATTGAATCTATGAGCTATCTTATGAATGATGTTGCTGTTGAGTGTTAATGCATTCTTCCATAATGATGAACTCAAGTAATGAAATATTAAGTACTCCATGGGGAAGTAATGCTTAGCACCGAGTGGATATTGAATATGAGATAGAGGCTCTCCTGTTAAGTAAGGTCGGGTTTCTAAAAGTAATCTTATGAGATGGAGGCTCCCCTGTTAAGTAAGGTTGGGGTTTCTAGTAACAATCTCCTTATCCCATAACTATTCACCCACATAGGTTATTAGCTAGTGGATCCACCTAAGCTAAATGTTACTGGTTCTACCTGAGGCAAGTAGATAAATTCTTTTTGGTGTGTGGCATGACACCGGATTCCATGATTTTCTCACATGGTCTATGTAGGTTAAGTCTTACCCCAACAATAAACGGTTATGAACTATGGTTCCTCATGAAGCACTACTTAGTGTGGGTGGGGGTATGGGACTTCATCAGACATTGCACAAGTAGGCTTTGAGAGTAGTTGTGGTGTGTTCCTTTTATGATATGATGATTTATTAAATGAAGTAAGCTTAATGTGGATTGTTTCTCTGAGTTTCTTTTCTTCATATGACTTAGTAAATGTGAAGGTTTCCTTGTCTATGAGTATTAACTAAAGATGAGATCGAAGAATGGTAAGTGTGATTATGGTGGCCTAAAAGTGGTACTTGGTATATATGGGATTATGGGATTTTATTTATGAATTGTACAAGTATAACTTAGGGTTTCTTATGAGATTCTTGTATTATATTATGACGATCTATATGTTGAACATGCTTATGACTTATGCTTTTACACTAATGTGTATGATGATTCTCAAACTTGATATAGTGCATGCTTTTCAACTAAAATGTCCTTTTTAGTATGTTTTCAAGGTTTTTATGCATGGCTATCATACTTGGTGCATTTTTGTAATAACTCATATTTTCCTACATTTTTCTACAAGTGTAGGGTTGGGTTCTTAAGGCGATCTTGTTTTGGTCAAAGCTTGGATCGACTATTCTACTAGCTTGTGGTGAGTCCTCATGATTTGAGGATGGATATGTCATTTGTAGTTTGTTTCTAGTATTTCATTTTCAGATTATATTGTAAGGGTTGTGTCCCTATTTTATTTAAAGATTGTATTAGATGGCTAATTGAGACAAGTCTAGACTTTGCTTGCTTTTATAAAAGACTTCGATTGTATGGATAAAGTTTTAAATTTCACATTTCTTTTATCCTATGTTATGATATGCTAAGGGCTTGTATGAGACCTCTTCGGGGTCAAATACGTCGTGCTACATCTAGGGTGTATCCCTGGGTCGTGACAAACTTGGTAATGAGAGCACAAGGTTTAGAATGATTATAGGATGATGTCTCATAAGCCACGTCTAGTAGAGTCTTGTTCATAGTGTGAAGGGCGCCATATTTATGAACTAGAGGTTATACGTTGTTAGGAAACTACACTTTTTTCATTACTCTTTAGTCGTGTGATAGAGTTCAACTTTATAAGGTCCTTCTTCTAATCCTTACCCGGTGGTTTACATGACATGACTACTCAAGGAGTTTTCACCGGTGGATTTGAAGGAGACAAGGTTGATCAAGTAGCTCCTCCTCAAGCTCCTCAAGTTTCGTGGACTTAATGACTAATGAGAAGATTAGATATGGCTTTCAAATATTGACTCAAGCCAAAATAGAAACTCTAGAATTTTATGGGTCAAAGATGGAGGAAGATCCTCAAGAGTTTATAGATGAGGTCTCTAAGGTGTTGGACTTTGTGGGAGTGACTCCAGTAGAGAAGGCGGAATTGGCCGCTTACCAATTGAAGGATATTTCTCAAATGTGATTTAGTCATTGGAAAGGAGCAAGGACAGTAGAAGCGGGCCCTATGGAATGGGAAATATTTAAGAATGGATTTCTTGATAGGTTTTTTCCTTTAGAGATTAGAGAAGCTAAGATACTTGCATTTATTAACCTTTGGCAAGGTAGGATTAGTGTTGAGTAGTATTCTTGGGTGTTTAATTGGTTCTCGAGATATGCTCCACCTATAGTGGATGACCCTAAGTCAAGAATGGGAAAGTTTGTGTCGGGCATGTCCGACTTAATAGCAAAAGAATGTTGTATGGTTATGCTTGAGAATGATATGAATATTGATTGTCTTGTGATTCGTGCTCAAGGGATTGAGAAAGAGAAATTTGAAAAGTGGTCTAGAAAAACAAAGAGGTATAGGCTTGATGATAATTCCCCTCAAAGAAGGTTTGATGGGCATGGTTACCCTAAGTTCCAACAACGGTTTTGAGAAAAAGTTCTTTTAAGGCTTCCCCAAGGTTTAAGAAACAGAGGGTGTTTAACCCTAAGTCTTGTGAAGGGAGTGATAGGCCTCTATGTCAGGATTGTTCTAGGTGTGGAAGAAGGCATAATAATAAGTGCCTAGCGGGTTCCAAGGTCTGTTGTGGTTGTGGTAGAATTGGTCACAAAATAAGGGATTTCCTGGTGGTTAAGGCAAAAGGTAGAGAGGCCAAGCAAGCTTCTCTTAGTGGTTCGGGTACTAGTGCTCCAAAAGAAAGGTAGATTCTATACTCCTCAAGCTTAAGGGGGACAAGACTATCCTCCTAGTATGGCTACCGGTATGTGTTCTATGGTTATTTAGATTCCGGTGTTTCTTGTCTTTTGTGACTTGGTGGACTTGATATACTAGACCTTGATGTTTTCTTTAGCATGAATGGGCTTTATTGTTGTTTTAGGATATGGATTTTAGAACCCGCAATGGTAATTATGGGTTTTTGGTCATGCCTTGGGATTGTTTGAAGGAAGTATTACTTGAGGTATTAGTAGGGGGCTTTCTCCCAAGGGGGAGATGGTGTGCTTAGGTAGAAAGATTGTTGAAAGTCCCGATATCCTCATCTCTTTCTTCTATTACTATTCTAGCTTGAGATAAATAGTTCCTCTTGGCTTGTTTTATGATTTGGAGTCATGTGTGTTTTAGAAATTTCCATGATCTACTTATGTTATGCATGTTATTGATGAAGTTCATGTTTAGTGAGAAAATGAGTTTTCATGATTTATGTGTTCCTCATGTTGTTGTGCATTTAGTATGAATTGCCTATATGCTTAATGAGATGAATTGTCAAACATGTCTTAATATGCTTTTGAGATTTATTGCATATTTTGCTTCAAGTTATTGAGTTGAGCATGCTTTGAGTTGGAGAAGGTAGTTCCTCCAATGAATTTGAGAAATGTTGAAGTTTTCATGCATAATGGGTTGCTAGACGTAGTTCCTACTTCCTTGTGTTGCATTGAGTATGTTGAGAAGGAGTTGATGTTTCCTCCGTTGAATTGTGCATTATCTTGATGTTTCATGGATGATGGGCTGCTAGTCTTGAGTCTTTAATTTCGTAAGGTGTATAGATCGTCATTCGAGGACGAATGCTCCCAAGGGGAGATAATGTAACACCCCGTAAACTAGTAGGCTTAACTAGAGCATGTCGTAAGTGTTAGAGTCGTAAAATTTGCTTCTCGTACTTGGAATGAAGGGCTTAGGGGCTTAACGTCAAGGTACGACTTTCCAAGGACCAACCAAGAGTCCTTGAGGAGGACCCTAGAACTCTCCTTAAAACTGCCCAAAACAATGGACCCATGGATGGGACCTATGCCCCGTAGGGTTGTCCACGCTCCGTGGGTGGAGCTTCGTGGGTCAAGGCCAAGATTAGGGGATGCAGACCCCAACCCACGCCCCACCAGTACGATCCATGGGTCAGTCCACTCCCATAGGTGGGGGTCGTGGATGGGGTCTGTAAGTTGGTTCAAGTCGGGTAAGTCTAGGGTTCATTAGGGAATTTCCTTTTTAGTTAGTATTATATGAGGTCATTTTATATTTTTTTAATTCACCTATTTAAGTGTTTTTAAGTCATTAACCAACCGATTCACCTCAGAAATTCCATAACCCAAAATAAGTAACCAAGTTTTCCCCAAAATCCTCTCTCTAGAATTCCAAGGAAGAAGAAGAAGATAGGTGAAGCTAGGGTTGAAGAATCAAGCTTTTTTCCTTAAATTTGTGGGAAATCTTCAATAAGGTATGGTAGCTCTTCATGCATGGGTGGCTTTCACCCATGGAGCCCCTTCAAAACCACCAATTTCAAAACTAGAAAAACCCAAAAGTTAGGGTTTGACTTCAATCTCATGGATTCCTTTCAAATTCATTTTTAATCATTGAATTATGTTTTTTTATGGATATATTGATGATTTAATATGATTTGAAGTTGAGTTACTCAAGAATCCATGAATTTCCCTATTTTCCCAAATTTGATCTTAAAATGTGGGTATGGATAGATGCAAGTAGAGTGTTATAAAATTATGAATGTAAGGAATTGATTACTTGAATTATGTTATCATCCATGTCTAATATATTAATTCTAGATGTGTTGGTGAATTATGATCCATGGTCCTTGAAGGCCAAATTTATGAGAATTATGCATGATTATGAGATTTATGTATATGCTTTATGAACACTTCAAAAGTAATGTGATTACGACTATGATGTAATTGTGGTATTGGTGAAAGGCTATTCTCACATACACACACACTTATGAATGACGTATGGATGATGTTTCCATGATTATGATAACGATGTTGTGTTAATTGAAAGGTTATTCTTAATCATACACTTATGAATGATGTTGACATGTTATGAAAGGTTTTCTCATAATATGGGGATTCTTAGGTTGAAAGGGTATTCTCACCAATTGAATCTATGAACTATCTTATGAATGATGTTGTTGTTGAGTGTTGATGCATTCTTCCATAATAATGAACTCAAGTAATGAAATACTAAGTACTCCGGGGGGGGAGTAATGCTTAGCACCGAGTGGATATTGAATATGAGATAAAGGCTCTCCCGTTAATTAAGGCCAGGTTTCTAAAAGTAATCTCATGAAATGGAGGCTCCCCCATTAAGTAAGGTTGGGGTTTCTAGTAACAATCTTTTTATCCCATAACTATGTGCCCACATAGGTTATTAGCTAGTGGATCAACGTAAGCTAAATGTTACCGGTTCTACCTTAGGCAAGTAGACCAACTCTTTTCGGTGTAGGGCATGACACCAAATTCCATGATTTGCTCACATGATCTATGTCGGTTAAGGCTTACCCCCAAAATAAACGATTATGAACTATGGCTCCTCAAGAAGCACTACTTAGTGTGGGTGGGGGTATGGGACTTCATCTATGCATTGCACAAGTAGGCTTTGAGAGTAGTTATGGTGTGTTCCTTTTATTTTATGATGATTTATGAAATGAAGTAAGCTTAATGTGGATTGTTGCTATGAGTTGCTTTCCTTGATATGACTTAGTAAATGTGAAGGTTTCCTTGTCTATGAGTATTAACTAAAGATGAAATGAAAGAATGGTAAGTATGATTATGTTGGCCAAAAAGTGGTACTTAGTATAGATGGGATTATGAGATCTTATTTATGCATTGCACAAGTATAACGTAGAGTTTCTTATGAGATAGTTCTATTAGGCTATGATGATCTATATGTTGAACATGCTTATAACTTATGCTTTTACAGTAAAGTGCATAATGATTCTCAAACTTGGTAAAGTGCATGATTTTCAACTAAAATGTCCTTTTTAGCATGTTTTCAAGGTTTTAATGCATGGCTATCATACTTAGTCATTTTTGTACTAACCCATATTTTCCTACATTTTTCTACAACTGTAGGGTTCGGTTCTTAAGGTGATCTTCTTTTGGTGAAAGCTTGGATTTACTATTCTCCTAGGTTGTGGTGAGTTATCATGATTTGAGGATGGATGAGTCATTTGTAGTAACTTACTAGTATTTTATTTTCAGATTATATTGTAAGGATTGTGTCCCTATTTGATTCAAAGATTATATTAGCTGGCTAATTGAGACAAGTTTAGACTTCCTCTTTCTTTTATAAAAGACTTTGATTGTATGGATAAAGTTTTAAATTCCGCATCATTTCTTTTATCCTATGTTATGATATGTTAAGGGCTTGTATAAGACCTCTTCGGGGTCAAGTACGTCGTGTTACATCTAGGGTGTACCCCTGGGTCGTGACAGTAGGCGAGACGTTGTATCATCACATAGCTCATAGTGATGGTTGTCGATTAGAGAATCTCCCACATAGTTATATTGTATTCTATATACAAATTGAGTTATTATTGTATTCTTCAATACAATTGAGTTATTATCTATTGTTTTCAATGTTTTTGATATATTGCATTTTTTATTGTTTCTTTATCCTAAAGTATCATACCTTTGAGTTGAGAATCATATCTTTGAGTTGAGTATCTAATCTTTGAGTTGCGTATCTTATTCTTGAGTTGAGTGAGTTGTGAAAAGGTAAGTATGTTTCCTTTTTATCAAGTTCAAGCGTATGTTAATGCGTTATAATTCACCTTACATGCTTGTACATTCCATGTACTGAGCCATTTGGTTTGCATCGTTTCATGATACATATATAGGTATTTAGGATCATCAACATGGACTTTGTTGAGGTCATGGGATATTCTAGTCAGCATTGGTGAGCCTTTTCATATTTCGAAGGATTTCACCTTTATCTTACATTTAGTAGTTTTGAGATGTCATGGGTCTTGTCCCGATATCCTTCCGAAATAGTAGTAGCTTCAAAGATGGACAAGTTGAGTAGTTTTCAGTATGTATCTTCTTTGAGTTGTTTTTTTACAAACTCTGAGTTTATCTATTGAGTAATTTTTAGATCTTTTTAAAGATTGAGTATTTGATTTATTGAACACAATTCAGTTTTTAAGTTTTTAAATTCTTGAGTTAGTCTTCCACCTGTAGTCAGCAAAGATGAGGGTTCGCTTGGGAACCAATTATGCTTCTCGAGTACCGGCCATGTCCATGGTGTAGACTCGGGTCGTGACAAGGTTGGTATTAGAGCCCCAAGTTCGTTGATCTCATTCTACCCAATGCGTATAGTAAAGTCTTGCGGAAGAGTGCAGAGACGTCTATATTTTTCTTCGAGAGGCTACATGACATTAGGAAAATCTCTCTGTCTTCTTTTCCTTTCAGTGCTACTATTGGATTCCAATTGGTATCTGGTAATCCAAATTTGTATCTAATCTCCTTCCTTCTTCTGTCGGCAGATGGTTAACACGGAATACTACGGCTTAGGCCCGTAGCTCCCATCAATGATCCAGTAGAGGAGCCCGTAACAAAAGGCCGTGGTCGAGGCAGGGGTAGAGGTAAAGGATGTGGGAGAGGACGAGGAAGGGTAGCACCCGCCAGGGGTGGATCCGGTTGAGAATGTTCCCAGGAAAGAGACCCCTCTTTCATCCCCAAGAAGAGGTGGAAGAGAATGTGGAGATCGAAGATGAAAAGGATGTTGGACCAGAGGAGGACGCATAGGCTGAGACTACAGACCTTCCTCCCATTGACCCAATGATAGCTTAGCAACTCATGACTTTTCTGAAGGGGTTGATCAGCTCTGGAGTCATTCTCACAGTGCAAGCTCCTTAATCTCTAGTCATCCACCCCATTGCTGCTACTGTTCCCAATGTGGATGGAGCATTAGGCAATGATGCCTTTTTCCGTTAGCTATTGGGTCCTATGATGACTGGTACTGAGCATGAGATGTTGACTAAGTTTCTGAAGCTAAGGCCACCTGTGTTCCATGATTCTTAGAGTGATGCCTATGAGTTCATTCTAGATTTCTATGAGACGCTTCACAAGTTAGGCATTATACACTAGCATGGAGTAGAGTACGTGACCTTCCAGCATCAAGGTGAGGCTAAGCAGTAGTAGAGGGCCTATGTGGAATGCAGATTATTAGTGTTTCCCCACTCACTTGAATGCAGTTCCATGATTTTGTTTCTTGAGAAGTATTTGCCCTGGACTTTAAAGAATTACAAGAAGAATGAGGTCATGACCATGGAGCAGGGTGGTATGACTGTAGTTGCTCATAAGGCTAAGTTTCATGCCTTGTCCAGATATGATACACAATTGGTGACTATAGAGGAGGAGAGGATTTGTCTATTTGTCACGTATTAAACCCCGAATTATAGGTATTGTCTTTTCACATGACCTATACAAGTAAATGTTTTAATGAGGTGACAAACTTTGTTAAGAAAATGGAAAGAGTTCGACGTGATGGGCAGGCCAATTCTTTGGCTAATAAGCCCAAGAACACATGTAACTTTCATGGTTCCTACTCCACAGGTTCAGGTAGGCCGGCACTTGCAGCCCGGATAATTCAGTCAGCCATGCCCTTTTCTATAGGTGGTTACATAGGAAATCCACAACATAATCTTGTTCAAGATAGTCAGGGAGCCGCACCTGCATCTGGAAGCAGGCCATCTTTTGGCTACAGTTCTTACAATTATGGAGAACCTAGACATATGAGGAGAGATTTTCCCCATTCGCGCATGTCTGACCCCGTGCAGTAGCAGACTAGAGCAGTGGTACCAACGAGTAGCGGTAGTAATGGTAGAGGACGTCCAAAAGGTGGGTGAAGAGTAAATCAGCGAGGTTGTGGTGGCCGGGGAAATGGAGGTAGAAGAGCACTGCAGCCAGGCAAGGAGGTTACCCATCGGCTCAGTTTTATGCCTTTCCCGGCAAGACAGAGGCTGAGGCGTCTGGTGCAGTAATCACAAGTTCTATTCTTGTTTGTGACTGTATAGCTTCTATTTTGTTTGATCCGAATTCTACTTATTCACATGTGTTAGTTTAGTTTTCCTTGGGATTTTATGCGGTTTAGGATATGCTTGACTCCTCCATCTATGTTTCTACCCAGTTGGAGAGTCTGTCATAGTCACCCATGTCTACTGTGCTTGTTCTGTGACTCTAGAGATCCTGGGTAGGGAAAAGTTAGAGTGTAAAGGGGTGTACAAGCCTAAGCCAGCTAAGGTCATTTCTTTCGCTCGGATTAGAAAAATAGTGGGGCAGGGGTGTTTGGCATATTTGGCTCATATTCGGGATGTTGATGTTGATTCTCTCTTAATTGAGTCTATTCCTATAGTGTCTGAATTCGAGGAGGTGTTTCCTACCAATCTGCCTGGTATGCCTCTAGATAGGGATATAGATTTCTGCATTGACTTGGAACCCGGCAATCGCCCCATCTCCATTCCTTCTTATCACATAGCTCTAGCAGAATTGTGAGAGCTTAAAGCTTAAATCTAGGAACTTCTTGATAAAGGTTTCATCCTTCCTAGTCCTTCGCTGTGGGGTGCTCCTGTCTTATTTTTTAAGAAGAAGGATGGTAGTAAGATGATGTGCATAGACTATCGGCAGTTGAATAGGGTCACCATTCAAAATAAGAATCCATTGCCTTGGATAGATGATCTCTTTGACTAGTAGTAGGGTGCATCCGTTTTCTCTAAAATTTACCTAAGGTCTAGTTGTCATTAGTTAAAAATTAGACCTGAGTATGTATCCAAAACGACATTCAGGACCCACTATGGGAACTATGAGTTCTTAGTGATGTTGTTTGGGTTGACCAATGCGCCTGCAAACTTCATGAGTTTGATGAATGGTGTGTTCAAACCATTCCTGGATTCTTTTGTTATCGTCTTTATTGATGACATTTTTGTTTATCCAAAGAGTAAGGATGAGCTTGCCGATCATCTTCATATTTTTTTTGGGTATCCTTGGAAAACAAAATATGTATGCAAAATTTTCCAAATGTGAGTTCTTGTTGACTTCAGTTACCTTTTTGGGGCATATGGTTTCATATGAAGTGATAATGGTAGATCCCCAAAAGATCGAAGCAGTCAAGAACTATGTCTGCCCTAACTCTATGACTGAAGTTAGGAGTTTGTGTGGCTCGATGGTTACTATTGACGGTTTGTGAAAAAAATTGCTTCTATCGCCACACATTTGACGATGTTGACCCAAAAGGAGGTTCCTTTCGAGTGGAGTGAAAAATGTGAAGAGAGCTTCCAAAAGCTCAAGACTCTTCTTACCATAGCACCTATACTGACATTATCAGTGGTGGGTAAAGATTTCATTTTTTATTGTGATTCTTCAGATTCGGGATTGGGTGTTATGTTGATACAGGATAAGAATGTCATAACTTATGCATCGCTACAGCTGAAGGTGCATGAGAGAAACTACCCGATGCATGACTTGGTGTTGGCAGCGGTAGTGTTTGCTCTCAATATCTGGCGGCATTACATTTATAGTGTCAAGTGTGAGGTGTTTACTGATCATCGTAGTTTACATCATGTATTTAGTAAGAAGGACCTAAACCTCAGACAACGAAGGTGGATGGAGTTACTCAAGGATTATGAAGTTACCATCCAGTATCATTCGAGTAAGGCTATTGTGGGGGAAGACGCATTAAGCCGAAAGACGGTAAGTATGGTATTCTAGCTTGCTTGGGTGTGTCTAAGTGACTTTTGTCCAAAGAGATTCAAACCTTAGAGTCTGGGTTCATGCAGTTAGGAATCTTAGAGAAAGGTGGGGTTTTAGCAAGAATTGAGGTTAGGCCCACATTCATTGAGGAGATCAAGGCCAAGCAGTTTGAGGGTGAGAGTTTGAATGAGCTCAGAAAGAAGACAGTTTCTAGCAAGTCACAAGATGTGGCTATTGATGCGGGCAGTGTGCTCAATTTTAAAGGATGAATTTGTGTTCCCCGAGTGGATGAGTTTATTTAGAAGATATTGACAGAGCCCCATGGTTTGCAGTATTCCATTCATCCGAGTGTGACCAAGATGTATCAAGATTTGAGACGACTTTATTGGTGGCCTGGCATGAAGAAACACATAGCTGAGTTTGTGGCTAAGTGCCAAAACTGTGAGCAGGTAAAGTATGAGCACTAAAGGTCTACAGGTTTGCTTCAGCTAATGCCAATTTCTGAATGGAAGTGGGAAATGATAGCTATGGATTTCGTGGTTGGTCTTCCCAAGACCTTGGGGAAGTTTGACTCCATTTGGTAGTGGTTGACAGACTGACTAAGTCAACCCACATCATTCCAATCAAAGTAGACTATAATGCTCAACAATTGGCTAAGGTTCATATGAAAGAGATAGTGAGGCTGCATGGGATGCCCCTTTTCATCATCTCAGACCGTGGTACGCAGTTCACATCCAAGTTTTAGGGAAAGTTGCATGAGGAGTTGGGAACTCAACTCACTTTTAGCATAGCCTTCCGTCCACAAACGGATGAGCAGTCTAAGAAAACTATTCAAGTGTTAGAGGACATATTGAGGGCATGTGTGATTGACTTTGGAGGGCATTGGGATAAGTTCCTACCTTTGTTTAAATTCTCCTATAATAACAGTTACCACCCCAACATTGACATGGCACCGTTCGAGGCACTTTATGGGATGGGATGTAGATATCTTATAGGGTGGTTTGAGGTTGGAGGTGTGAAACCTTTGGGATTGATTTGGTGAAAGATG
>JAJONQ010042382.1:0-16772 GCA_036250385.1 Solanum microdontum | reverse complement strand
AAAATACAATATAACTATGTGGGAGTTTCTCTAACCAACAACCATCACTATGAGCTATGTGATGATACAACGTCTCGCCCATGCTGCCAGAACTGTCCTATACTTTGCCGAGGTATAGAACCTCTCAACTAAGTGGATCCACTAGTCTATGCTAAAAAGCATTAAGGAATCATCTAAAAAGTACGACCATTTCTACCCACGTTGGCTACATGATTTATGGGTGTTGTGAGTTATCTAAACTTTCCCCCATATTGGTGCTCAATACTACTCCAAAAATATACCAGCTCAAAAATCTTTGTCTTAAAAAAGATAGTACTCAAACTGCTCAAAAAACATTTGGAAATCTCTGTTTCCTCTCATCTTTAATGTGAAAACATGTACTCTTGGGAATACTTAGTTCACATATATCATTTTAAGAAAATGAACTTAACTCTGCTCTTTCTCAAAACCATTTCAAAATCATATTATAATATGGTCATTAATGACTCGAGAAGTCATACTGCATAAATAGTGATGGTATTTCTAGATACCATACTGCTCATACATTGATGGCATACTCGATTGTCATACTAATCATGTTTTAGAAAACACTTTTCTCAAAACTCATCTTTACTTTCTCAAAACTCAAGTGTTGGCCTTAAAAAGCATTTTAAAATTTATAACTCAAAAATCATAGGGTTCATGTGGAATTATGAACATGAACGACTGAACTCAGGGATCTAAATAGCAATAAAGAACCTCAGTACTCAGAACTCAAGACTCAATGATACTACTCATCTCTAGACTGCTCGACTCATAGGGTTCATACAGAATTATGAGCATGGACAACTCAACTCAAAGGCCTCAAGGGTAACATGTAGTAGTCCCATAAGTAGGAATATAATCTCAAAAGGATTAGGAACTCAATGCTCAAATACTTAGAAATGGAAGATACTACTCCTCTCAATGATGCTTAATATATGAAGTTCATGTGAAATTTATGGGCATGAACAACTCAACTCGAGGGTCTACATAGCAATATGGAACTCATGTATACGATTCTTCTCACTCTCATACCTACTTCCTAAATACTTAGCTCAAATCGACAGTTGATATCAAATGATTCATAATTGAACTCAAAGACTTTCTTGAACTCTACTCTTAACTCTTTCTTCAATTTGAATTATGAATTCAAGAGCTATGATTCATGATATGAAGGATCTCAATAACAATATAAAAATTTGATAATTAGGAATAGAATTTTTCAAAGAAACATGAACTCAAAAACAACTTATCTAAACAATACTCAAATCTAGGGGTAGAATCCTAGATTTCTTTTTTACTGATTTGAAAGTAGATGTAGGGTGTGAGGACGAACTAGTCCAACACTATGATAGTCTTACATACCTGAAAGAACAAGGTTCTTGTAGAATCTTGAAAGGATCTTGAAGAATAACTTGATTAGAAGCCTTGAAACCCTAGCTTGAAGGTAAACGATCAAGAAAACCTTTATTGAGATTCTTGAATTAGTTTCTTAAATATTATGGCCAATAATTATGATTTTGATTAGTTATTCATAATTGTATGGAGGAATTTGAGTTTAAAAAATGGAATTCTTTGAAAAAGACTTACCTTGAAGAAGAATCTTGAAAAAGATTGAAAGAATCTTGAATGGAGTCTTCTACTTTGATTTTTCCTTCGGTTTTTCCCTAGGGTTTGAGAGAGAAGAGAATGATGGATCAAAAGATGAAAATCTGATTGTTTTGAGCTTTTTATTAGTCAAGAAATTCGTAACAACACTATATAAGTTACTAAAATAGCCATAATCTTTTACTCAGAAATTGGATTGATGCGAAATTGGTGGCGTTGGAAAGTAGATTCAAATACCTTTAGTTTAATAGGTTATGGCTCATGTAACTCTTTATATTCTAAGAGATATGTTTGTTTGAAGTTGACCCAGGTAGAATCTTACATCAAAACTTAATCGGTAAGGAAACTTCAAGAACACTTATCAAGAACTCATCAAGAAATTAAATTGCTCAATATTTATGGATAGATTCGCAAAAGAAATTCATGATTGGCATGTGGGTGAACGAACCAAACACTATGGAAGCTTACATACCTCAAAGAACTAGGTTCTTGGCAAAATCTTGAATTTCCTGAACAAACACTTGAAACTTTGAACTTTTTCTCCTCTTGAATATTCTCTTTAAAACCCTAAATGGTTTTGGGGATGAATGAAACTAATTCTAATCAGTTTAGACTCCTAAAACCTTACTGAAAAAGCTTAAATCCAATTGGGTAAGGAAAAGACCAAAATACCTATCATATTTTCAGGTAACTATCCTTAATTGGACAACCCGACTTCAAACGGGAATATCTCCCTCATACTAGCTCGAAATTTAGCACATTTGGTGGAATTGGAAAGATAATTCGAAGAACTTTCATTGGATATCTTATGGGCCACCTAACTCTTTCTATACTGAAGGTTATGTTCATTTTACGTTGACCCAAAACTTAGAAGAACCTAGGAATGACTTGAATGAACTCTCTTTAATTCTTTTTGGAGCTCAAGGTGCTATATCTAGTGATCTTAATACTTAATAAATTTTGAATTCCTTGGTAAAATCCTACTCACCACGAGGGATGGTTCGAGTCTTAGTTCAATTTTTTTTGGAGTGTTACAATATCTCCCCTTTGGGATCATTCGTCCTCGAATGACGACTGGACTGGGTATAGAATTGGGTTACTCTTATCATCTCTGCCATACCAACTAGAATTTTCCCACATTACTACTCAGAACCAACTAAGGGCTCTCATTAAACTATTTCTCATAGTAAAACCTCATTCTGTGTTTCCTTCTCCTTTATAACCTTTGACAGAATTATCATACCATCATTATCTCGATAGGATAATTAACCTTCTCTTTCTAACATTACTCCGTTATTGAAAGGACCTCTGAAAAGATATCTCCCACACTCTTTTGAACTCATTACTATCTTATTGATCTCAACACTTGACTTGATTTCCAATCTTATCATCTCCCCCTTAGGTCTAAAGTTGACACTTGAAGGCTATGGACCTATTCCAACATCTCTAACTGGTCTACATCCTCTTTTACTCTAACACTCGGGAGAAGCTTATCTCATGACTACCGAACTCTCCATAAGTAGGTACTAAGACTTCTTTCTATGGTGTTTCTGTTATCCTCTTCTCAATACATACCATCTCGGTACACCTCATATTGTTCTTGTTAGTCTTGTGACTTAGCCACACTTCACCTCCCTTATCTAAACGTTAAGATCTCTCACTGGTACTACTTATATTCATTGCATCAAACATTTCAATTTCTCACCTACTCTTCTTATGTCAAGTCTACCAGATCAAATCTCAAGACTAACATCATCACCCTCATGTAACCATTCTTTGGATCATGACACTCATCTCAAATTCAAGCTTAATGTTCATTACTAAACCCGAATATCAATACGATCGCTCGCCTACTATGATATACCTCATTAAATGATTAGTTATATAACCTTCTAAACATCTTGACCCTCTCAAACAATTTATAAGCCTAGCTTAGATCTATCACTTTATGAATACTTTTGTTCTTCTATTCGACACTTACACTTGGTCATTACCTACACAATGACACTTCATCACAAACTCCTTTCTAGCTAAAACACACTCTACCTCCTATGATGGAATCTTCACATCTCATCACTTCTTAGTCTACCTATAAGGGAAAAGTCCTCATTAATAACTTATTAGGTGCATGACTATAGTAACATAGCTTGTCGAAACACCATCACCCTTACTTAGATTACTAAACCTCTGTATACTTTTATGTAACTCTGGGCTCTTTCACTACTATTACTCATGATCTCGTAACTCAAGCTACCTTCTCGGGTGAATATATTACCCAAGCTCTAAACATACCATCCTCTTAAAGGTCTCAGCTGAATAAGGTTAGGGAAGAGTGTAGAAATCGCTTTTTATCTCAAACGTACGATTCATATGAACATGAGTGCATTCCTCTCGAACTCAACACTTAACTCACTCACAAGCTTCTCTCAAGCCCCTCTGCAATCTCATGACCTCCTCAAGACTCTTGCTAAGAATAACTCATCCATAAGGATTCTTCAACTTTACTTTTCAACCACCTTTAGTATGAGGGGTTGTCAAATGAATCTGAGAAAGGAACAAGTATGAATAAATCTCTATGACATAGCTCCATTGCACGATTAAGAGTATGAAAGCAGGGGAACTTTTCCTAAATGTCTGTAGTCACTTATTTATAGAACTGGGGCCCTCACAACCAAAAATTAGATCCTACTTGACACGGCTTCATAGACACCCTATGACACTTGAACCATGTGCTCTGAAACCAAGTTTGTCACGACCCGAGCCTACACCCTGGATGTGGCCGGTACTCTAGAAACATTGCTGGTCCCTAAGAGAACCCTCATCCTGGCTGACTACAAGCGGAAGAATAACTTAAGCATACAAAGCTTAAAACAAAATAAAATCATTGAAACTCAAATACAAAGATTTAACTCAAATGATTTACTCTGAATATAAATAGAATATACAATTAGCCAACAATAAGCAACTCAAGTCTTTAAAACATTTAATAAGATTAATGAAACCGACTTCTCAAACTCTACTGTCTATCTATGAAGCCTCTACTGTTACAGAAGAATATCGGGACAAGACCCACGACATGTGAACTACTAACTGTAAGGTAAAGGTAAAGTCCTCAGAAATATAAGAAGGCTCACCAAAGCTGACTGGGATATCCCATGACCTCAACGAAATGCCTGTTGACGATCTTGAATACATGTATCTGCATCATGAAATGATGCATACCAAATTGCTTAGTACGTGGAATGTATGAGTATGTAAGGGAAATTCTAAAGCATAAATACAAGCATGAACTTGATAAAAAGGAAACATACTTACATCTTCTCAACTCACTCAACTAAACTCAACTCAAGAATAATATACTCAACTCAAAGGTACTCAACTAAAGATACTCAACTTATGATACTCAAGGTTAAAGCCACCGTAAAAGATGCAATATATACGGAAAGCTTTTAAAACTATAGATAACAACTCAATGTATTGAAGAATACAATAATAACATTGTTTGTATATATAAAAAAATATAACTCTATGGGAGTTTCTCGAACCGACAACCATCACTATGCGTTATGTGATGATACAGTGTCTCGCCCACGCTACCAGAACTGTCCTTTACTTTGTCGGGGTATAGAACCTCTCAACTAAGTGGATCCACTAGTCTATGCTAAAATACTATTAAGGAATCATCTAAAAACTATGACCCTTTCTACATACGTTGGCTACCTGGTTTATGGGGGCTTTGAGTTATCTGAACTCTCCGCCATATCGGTGCTCAATACTACTCCAAAAATATACTATGTCATATGTTTAGAAACATAAATTTTTCTATGGTTTGAGATTATTACTCACAAATCTTTCTCTTAAAAGAGATGGTACTCAAACTGCTCAAAATTCATTTGGAAATCTCAGTTTCCTCTCATCTTAAATGTGAAAACATTTATTCTTGGGAATACTTAGTTTACATATATCATTTTAAACAAAATGAACTCAACTCTACTCTTTCCCAAAATCATTTCAAAATCATATTATAAAATGATCATTGATGACTCGGGAAGTCATACAGCATAAACATTGATGGTATATCTAGATACCATACTGCTTATACATTGATGACATACTCGATTGTCATCCTAATCATGTTTTAGAAAACTCTTTTCTCAAAACTCATCTTTACTTTCTCAAAACTCTGTTTAAGAACTCAAGTGTTGGCTTTAGAAAGCATTTTATAATTTATAACTCAAATCATAGGGTTCATGTTGAATTATGAACATGAACGACTCAACTCAAGGATCTTAATAACAATAAAGAACATCAGTACTCAGAACTCAAGACTCAATGATACTACTCATCTCTAGACTACTCGACTCATAGGGTTTATGCGGAATTATGGGCATGAACAACTCAACTCAAGGGCTTCATGGGTAATATGTAGTAGTCCTATAAGAGGAATATAATAACAAAAGGATTAGGAACTCAATGCTCAAAGACTTAAAACTCGAAGATACTACACCTCTCAAAGATGCTTAATGTATGAAGTTCATGCAGAATTTATGGGCATGAACGACTTGACTCGAGTGTCTACATAACACTATGAAACTCATGTATACGACTCTTCTCATTCTCATACTTACTTCCTCAATACTTAGCTCAAATCGACAGCTGATCTCAAAGGATTCATAATTGAACTCAAAGACTTTTTGTAACTCTACTCTTAACTCTTTCATGAATTTGAATTATGAATTCAAGAGTTATGATTCATGATATGAAGGATCTCAATAACAATATAGCAATACAATAATTACGACTAGAATTTTTAAAATAAACATGAACTCAAGAACTCAAAAACAACTTATCTCAACAATACTCAAATCTATGGGTTGAATCCTAAATTTCTTGAAATCTCTATAGCCAAGAATTATGATTTTCATTAGTGATTTATAATTGTATGGAGGAATTTGAGTTGAAAAAATGGAATTCTTCGAAAAAGACTTACCTTGAAGTAGAATCTTCAAAAAGATTGAAAAAATCTTGAATGGACTCTTCTACTTTGATTTTTCCTTAGGATTTTGCCCTAGGGTTTGAGAGAGAAGAGAATGATGGACTAAAAGATGAAAATCTGATTGTTTTGAGCCTTTTATTAGTCAAGAAATTCGTAACAGCACTGCATATGTTACTAAAATAGTCATAACTTTTTACTCAGAAATTGGATTGACGCGAAATTAGTGGCGTTGGAAAGTAGATTCAAATACCTTTAATTTAATAGGTTATGGCTCACGTAACTCTTTATATTCTAAGAGATATAGTTGTTTGAAGTTGACCCAAGTAGAATCTTACATCAAAACTTAATTGATAAGGAAACTTCAAGAACACTTATCAAGAACTCATCAAGAAATTAAATTGCTCAATATTTATGGATAGATTCGCAAAAGAAACTCATTATTTGCGTGTGGGTAAACAAACCCAATGATTTAACATTTCAAGCACAACTCCTCCAATTCTGGGTGTCAACAATCGTAAATCAGTATAAAACCCAACTAAATGAGTTGGGGTTGAATCCCATAAGGAGCGGTACGTGTCTTAAATTCAATTAGGAAGTGTGAATATGGTCTAATCAGCCATAGGAATAGAAATTATCGATTAAAGACATAATCATGTAAAAGGGTGGACACGAATGTCAAATGGGGGTTTTTGGTTTTGATTATCAACTATACAACAGTCACAAATACTAGGAATTAACAATAATGAGAAGGATTCTTGGGATGTGATCGATTATAGGCAAATATAGAAATATGGATAATTGCAACTATTAGTAAATAGCTAGATATTAGTGAGTAGGCTAGACTATAAGGGAAGTAATTTTCTCTCGAACAATTACTCTGAATCAAGTGATTTCTTTCGAACATCAACAAGCATGTCAATTAAGAGCAGCTAACACCTTAATCCATTCACTCTCCCAAGCTAAATGTGTAGGATTGGGTTTAGGGTTTACTCTCTCGAGCTAAACCCAGGTCAACCCAATACCCACAAACCATCAATCAAAAACCTTAGTTCTAAAACCTCACTCTTGAGCAAGCCAAGAACACAAACATAGAACTGCATTTGCAACTACAACTCTAAAATTAAACCACAATTAATGATTGAAATCACTTTTAAATAGTATTTAAACTAACAATTAGCAATACCCATAAACTAAATCAGCCCAAAATCACATAATCACACCCCAAGAATTTGGGGTTTTAGTTAGACATTATAAAAACGTAAAAACAGTTTCCAAATTGATTACTAGGTAAGATTGATTTCGTCCTTAGAATGCTCCAATTTGATGAATCTCAAAGATCCACTTCCAATTTCTCAAAAGTGAATTTCTTCAATCCTTCAAAGCTAAGGGAAAAACCTACAAAAAACTTAATTAACTTCCAAAATTCCAATCTAGATACTAAACTAAATGTTCAAAAATGTATTTATATTCTCCAAAAATGTGCTACGAAATAGGCAACTCCGCGAAGTAAGTCGGGCTCGCTGATCCATTCGACGAGCTGCCATTTGATCTCATCCATCGCCTTTTCTCCTTGTCATTCAACATCTTTCGGTTCTGTAACTTTAGGCAATTTATCACTGCATCGCGGAACTACTCGGTGATGCGCCAACTGCTCCTTCTTGTTGCCGATTTGGTTTCTTCCCTCAGGGCTGGCACACTGGAATTTTAGGCGGTGGAACTGGCTCTTCGGCGATTCGCCACACGCTCTTAGCGATCACCAGGCTTGCCTTTTTTCAATTCTTCAGTTTGTTTTGTTCCTTTTCCCATGTTACTGTCCTTGCGGTTCCTTAATCCATGTACCTGAAAATCAAAACTTTTTTCATCACTTTATGGAACAAATTAAACATTTGACGACACTAAATCTATATAAACAAAGCCTTAAATGAGTCCAAATCTCGGACTCATTCACACCCCCAACTTAAAATTTTGCTTGTCCTCAAGTAAAACTCAAGTTCATCAGTTAAAAAAGGATGTCTCAAACAGCGCTACAAAAGACACATAATGAATGCACACAACAAGACTCAATTACTCAAACGATGATCAATTGTGCACTCAAAGATTCAAGTTGTTACTTCACCATTACCAAAGGTCCTCAAGCTCACAATACTCGCTTCAAATGCAAGTTCAAGCTCAATAAAGGTAATCAAATGCCCTCACAACAAAGATGATTCCATACTCACACACAATTTCTCAACAATTTATAGTTTCAGAATCACATATGACTCTCACACTCACAAAGATGAATGCATGCATGACTTCACCCATAGGTTTGCCCTTATTTTCCAATCAACATTCGTTTCAGCTCATTCAAGATCAAAAAGGTCTTTTCAAGGCTTGTAACGGGGCTGAGTGTAAAGGTATGGTCATTTAGGCTCAGTGGCTGCTACCCTCATAAAATGTGGTCTGAACATCACTTTTTTCGTTTTCTTCAACATTTTAATCATGCTCAAAATTCACCCCATTATTCAACTTCCAATGGACTACCGGACACCCCATTTCTTTTGCAACTTTCACAATTTTTTTCATTTTGCTTTCTTCTTTTCTCTTTTCTCTTTTTTTTACATGGAGGGGTTCCATCTTTTTCAAGACCATGGCTCAAAGGGGGATTCTTCACACTTCTTGATTTTCCTTCTCTTATCACCACACCCTCAACTTAGGCTTTTGGTCTAAGTGTTGGCTATTCAAACAAACCACACTTCATGAGAGTTATGGGTGCATGGATAAAGAGGGGTCATAATTCTTCAAGTTTCTTCCAAGAAAAGGATAAAGCTCAAAGGGGTTCAAGCAAGATTCACACACCTCATAAGGTTGGCCACAAAAAGAGGTTTATTATCAAATTATTTCACTCATCAAAATTGTTGCCTAAGATCATTTCAAGAGCTTCTATCACTTAGTCAACGGGACCAACGAGGTAAATTCTAGGTGTCATCACACAATGTTCAAGGTAAACTCATCACACAAGGCATTGGCACCAATATCAAATGAGACTCATTCGAGCTAGTGTGCACTGTTCATAACAAGAGACTCCATTAGATAACCGGCTAGTCAAAACGAGATGCAAAAAGACCACATATTGCCTATGCAACTTCATTTGGCCCCATCGTAGCCGCCCATTCATTTCATTCAATTAAGAGCACTATTTAAGTCATCGGTATTGATCATAACCGATCCTTAAATTTACATAAGAACAACCACAATCACACACAATAGAGGTGTCACAAAATTTTCAAAATGGGTCAAAAACCATTTTCATTCAAAACAAGGAGCCACAAGCTCAAATATCCACAAGATAGAATCAAACATAGTTTAAAACCAAAAACCCAATATATACACACAAAATGTAATCACAAGACGTAGGTATGGAAATACCTCACCCCATCCACAAAAGAAAAGCAGTTGTCCTTAAATGCAACTAAAAACATAAAAATCATATAAACAATAGAGAGGGAGATCAGGAATGATCGTGTCTACACAGTCGCTCCATCTATCGGGGCATCAATGCTTGTTGTAACACTATGATCTTGGGCATCAATGCCCGGGGTAACAACAACACTTGCTCCACTAGAGCCTGCCATGGAAGTATCTATCAATAATGTCTGAATGACTGACTGTACTATCGCCTCCTCTAAATCATGCAGGTCATCATATATGGTCGCCTCCTAAGCATCAAGTTGCTCCTTATCAGTTTCCGCCTCTAACTCTGCAACAACCACATCATCCATCGGCTCATCTTTGGTGGTACCTGGAGGCATATCAGAACTGGCCGGAACACCTGGAGCCTCAGTTGACTCAAATAGTGAAGTGATGTTTGTGAACTTCAAATAGACCACATCCTTCCTCAAATTAGAAACCTCGACTTTCAAAGCCATAACCTCGGAAGTAACCCCTTGTCGACTCTCACAAGTCTCTACTCTTACTATGAGAGCATCAATAGATGTTCGGATAGGTGTCAAGGTAGCTAACATGGCTCGCTGAATCATCCAAGGCACCTCAACCTCTACCTGGGAAGACCGCACATCGACAAAATGGGCTAGGTGCCCCATTTTGAAGATCATGACCTGAGTGATCCTAGTAAGCTGGAAAGAAGCAGAAAAACCTGGGGCCTGGGAAGGAGTAGTAGCGGGTGTACCTGAAGGCCCGAGGCCAGAGTAGGCAAAGATTCCTCTGCTGTTATAGACTCAACATCATCCTTCGGGGATGTATCCACCGAAGCTACTCTCCTCCTATCCACCTCATCCCATGTGTACTTAGCCTCTATGCACCGGATATCTGTGGAGGATGTAGGTGTGACCTCTATGTTCCTCTTCTCGTCATGGCAACTCCAGCCCGTCGACATAGCTCTAGATCAGCACTGGAAAGGAAGGGAAGTCTGGCACTATTTGGCCCTTATAGCCATCTCCTACTCTATGATCAGCCCCATGTTGAGCTGCTTCTTGACAATGATGGATCCGAGGCAGGCCCTCTTTAGGCGGCGGATGATGGAATCATTATGTGAGGGCATGATAGAACTTTTGATGAACCCGAACCAGTACCGAGCTGCTATATTCAAATCCTTCTTCTCAATTGGGGATCCGACCTCAATCCACCTCGGGGTGGTGTCAGAAATGAGGGGAGCAAGCTAGCCCTTTAGTTCATCCAGACTTTGTGCTATGGTCAGGCCCTCGTACTAGTGCTCAAATCCTATAGCTCTATCAAATGCAACATTGATATTATCTTTGTTGCATCCCACTATCTTCCCCCACACTACCACAGACTCTACTTGTCTGAAGGCACTGGCCTTCTTCATTCCCTTGGGTACTAAATCACCGTATGCAGTGTAGAACTCTCGAACCCAGGAGGCAATGCATGCACCACGGGGTCTAGTGACTAGGTCAAACCTGTGGTACCGAAGTGTGTCCCCACACAAGAGGGTACCTGTCCACCACACCATCCGTGGACAATCTCTTTTCTTCAAGAATGGTCCTCAGTCCCTCGGCTTTTAGCCTGTTTAGAAGGAGGGGAGGGGACCGTAAACTGGTGGTACTGGAACCACCGTCTGTGCTGGAGCTGGCACTGTATCATCAGTAGGTGGGGTAGACTCCGGGGTCCTGGATGAACCTTGACGACCTCTGGCACAAATCTCAGCTCGCCGGGACTGAAGTGGTTGGTCATCCTCACGCTTAAAGAATGCAACCCAAGAATCAAAAGACTCCCCATCACTTCCAGAGTTGTGCTCCAGTATCTCAGCTATGGACACTTTGCCCTTACCCTTACCTCCCTTTGGAGGTGTTTTATTTCCCTTTTTATTGGAAAGAATTGCTCCCTCATTTATTACGATGCCCCATGCTTGTTTGTGAGGTTGTATTCCACTCTCGTCCTAGTTGGTCCTAGCCATATTTGCAAAACACATCAGGAAAAGTTAGAAATATTTTAAGAAAACTCTCAAAATTTAATTGTAGGAAGACTCGCCGAACCAATCATCTAGTAGCCGAGTCACTTTGGTGATCCAGGTCAGGCTCGCCGAAAGGACTAGCTTGAAAATTTCCCTTAGAAATGATCAGTCGGAGATGCATAGGGCCCGTTGATGAGTCCATAATTTGGACTCATTTAGGGGCTTATTTTGATAGATTTTGTGTCCTCAAATGCATATTTTGTCTCAATAATTGATGTAAATCCTTAAGTTTCATGCATTTGAATTAAGAGACAAAGCATGGACGCTATCAAGCAAAAAAGGAACAAGGCGATTGAAAGAACGAAGAAATGAAGGCGTGAGGATCGCCTAATGCATTAGGCAAGCCACCGAATGGCCTTAATCTTGCCTAATGTTCCAGTGTCCTGAGCCTTGAAGGAAAAGATCAAGTTGGCGATAAAAGGGAGCAGTTGGCACATCACCGAACAGTTTCGCGAAGCAACACCATATCGCCCAATAGTTCAAAACGTGAAGATGCTAAAGGCAAAAGCTGAAAGGTTATGAACCAGACCAAAGGGCGGATCGCCAAGTGCATCAGCGATCCTGACTAACTGTGCCGAGTGGTCCTTCGCAGCACAAATTTTCAAAAACTATAAATACCCATTTAAATATGTAGCTTCGTATGAAGTTGTAGCGAATTATTATTGATTTTTAGAATATTTCAGTTTGAGTTCTTAGAGTTTTTGGTAGACATTGTTCTTGAGCTTTGAAGGTTTTCATCTCCAAGAAATTGGAAGTGGGCATCAAAGAATCTTCATCTTAGACGTGTTTAAAGACATTATTTATCGCACCCAATTGATGGAAACACTTTTAGGTATCAATTTCTATCTCTTTTTCATGTCTAGCTAGTATCCCAATTTTTGGGGTGTGATTATGTGAATATGGGCTTAATTTACTATTGGGTATTGCTCATTGTTAGTCTATTTGTTGTTTAAATATGATTTGGTTTAGTAGTTGTGTTTGAACTTAATGGGATTTTAGTTGCAAATACGATTTCATCTTAGTAGTTTAGTAGTTTATTCTATCCTATATTCCTATCACATCCCAAGAATCTCATCTTCCTATCTCGCATCTTTATATTTTTGCTATTTTTGGTTTATTAGTTGAATACAAACCCCCTATTGATAATTGACGTTCGTGTCACTGCTTGATTTAGTATGCTTTTACTCGTAAATATTTATAGCTATGATTGACTAGAACATAATTTTACTTTTCTACTTAATTCTGGATTACTAACTGCTCCCTTGGGACTCGACCCCAACCCATTCGGTTGGATTATATTACTACACACAACCAGTGACACTTAAATTTGAAGTTGCGTCTTTGATTACTTCAAACATCAAAATGGCGCCGCTGCCGAGGAGTGGTGCTAATTGAGAATTTTTAGTTAAGTTGGATTTTGTTCTTGTTAGTTGTAGTTTTACTTACTTAATTTTTAGCTTTGTTTTACTTGTTTGTGTTGATAACAAGAAGTATGAGCGTGAACGGCAGTAATGGCAGCCATGTAGCCCATCCAGACGACATCGAAAATCTCAATGATGTTAACGAGCCTCATGCTAATGACCCCCATCTCATGGGAGGTATTGGTGCCACTCACTTACCTCCGACCGAAGGGAATGTGGTGTTCCACATCATGAGTACTATGTTGCAACTTTTCCAACTAAATGGGCTTTCCAGTGGTTTGGCTCATGACGATATGAGCGCATTAGAAACTTCGTGGATGTATGCGAACCATTCAGCTATAAGAATATCTCCCAAGAATCAGTCCAGTTGAGGTTGTTCTCATTCTCGTTGATGGGTGAGGTGTGCAAGTGGCTGGCTGAATTGCCATGTGAATCAATCACTTCGTGGGAGGAGTTGGTCACAACATTTCAAGTACGATTTTTCCCTCCCTTGAAGATGATGACTCTTCGGGACAGCATTCAAAACTTCAAGCCTCTAGAAGGCGAGCCTATTCATGAAACTTGGTTGCGATTCAAAAAGTTGGTGCTTCAATGCCCAACCCATGGCTTGCCTGATAACGTGTTGCTGCAGTATTTTTACCGGAGTCTGGATTCGGTAAATAAGGGTGTTGCTGACCAACTCTCTCTGGGAGGTTTGATGCAGCAACCTTTTGTGATAGCTGCTCAGCTTTTAGATGGCATGATTACCATAAACAGGGTATGGTATACCCATGAAGACCAGGTCTCCACTCTCACATTCAAGTTAACAACAAATGGAGAAGGACCAAGAGAGGGACCAAAACATGGACAAGATCATGCACAACTTGATATTTTGTCTAAAAATGTCATGGGAGCTGGTGCTCGAAGTGTCAATGTCGTGGGTGTTAGGTGTGCTAATCCGGATGAGTCCAACTTTGAAGCCTTGTATAATGAAGAGGTAAATTTCCTAGCCAACTAAGGTGGTGGCTATCGTTCAAACTACCCGAGGCAGGGTGGTAAACAAGGTTGGGCTAGGGATAAAGGTTGGAAAGATCAAGATCGTCAATGGAGGGATCGTAATCCGAATTGGAAGGATGGGGAGAAGGATAGGTATGTGCCTCCCTACGAGCGCCAAAAGCCAAAAGATTCGGAAGGTGGTCAGTCCGAGGATATGCTCTCTCGTATCCTCAACAAATTTGAAGTGTCAGAAAAGATTTTAAAGGAAATGAAAGAAGATGTGTCTACCCTTAGCCAGACCGTCACATCCCATTCACTGTCGATCAAGCAGTTGGAGACCCAAATGGGTCATATATCGTCTCATCTCAACCCGAGACAGCAGGAGGGTTTGCCTAATGATACTATGGATAACCCTAAGAATGAGGTCTAAAGGTGGACTTCCGTCGTGCCGCAACGTAAACTAAGGCGCTGCTTGGAAGGCAACCCAATACCCCTTATTTCTTTATCTTGTTTTGATAAAATAATGGTGTGTTGATTGTGTAGGTGGAAGTGTGGAAAGTTTTCAAAAAGTGCAGATTAGCGAGCATCAAGTCCATTCAGCGAATCGCCGAAGAGGTGTGCGACCCTGACCCAAACCGCCGTCAGACTTAAGATAATTTTATATTGGAGTCTGTAAAACTCGATGAGCTCAGGAAATTATTGCCGACCATGTCGGTGATCCCGATGGAGACCACCGTTTGGACTCCCAAAATAATTCGAGGTCCTTTAATGTTCGGCTAGGTGAATGATGACTACTTAGTGTATCACCGAGTGGTTCGGTGAGAATCACTAATGTCACCGAATGGGTGAGAACTGGACGGTTTTCCAGGGTAAAGTTTTAAAAGTTTCAAATTCATTCACTTTCCCTCACTTTTTATCTTCCCAAACTCACAACTGCACTCTAGTCTCTATATTTCTTGCATTTTTAGAGTATTTTAGTCATTGATTGATGCTCAGATTATAAATTACTTTTCTACCTAGTATTTCAATTTTCATTAATCGGCATCAAGGGTTGGTTTTCCGAACCCCGAGATTATTTTATCAAAATTGTACTCATTTGCAATGATCTTATCATATTGTCATGTGCTGGGCCTCTCTAATAGAAATAGTATGTTTGCATACCTGATTTAAGTTGATAATCTTACCCGTAATGTTTTAATTTTCACAATCTCGTAGTCTTGTGCTTAAAATGAAGTAATTTAGTGGGTTTATGCTTAGGTGTTATGGGTCTGAGCTTACTTTAACTAGTGCATGCTTTGATTTTGTTTTCAGGGGTTGCGGGGTTGAATTAGAGAAGTTGGGTTGAAAATAGGCACGTTGGGCCATTTGGCGAGGCAGGTCGAGCTCGCCGAACCACTCGGCAGTTCGCCTAGTGTCCCCATCTCACCTTTAATTTCATGCTTAATGTGTTGTTGGAGTCTGTAACTTTCGGCGAGAAGCCTGAGGTCGCCGAAGGTACTTGGTGACTCACCGAAAGTCTTCTTGATTGCCCTTTGTCTACACCTCTGAACACTTCTTACACTATAACTTTTGGCGGCTTAACATAGTTCGCCGAAGTGATTCGGTGACCCGCCAACTGTTTTGGCGAGTCTGTTTGTGCCTAATTCTCTGTGTGTTCGTTTGAATATTTCCTAACTTCTTCTCGAGGTTTTGCAGACATGACTAGATCAAAAGCAGCTGAAAGAATAATACCAGTCCAAGAGAAGGATAAGGGGATTATGATAAATGAGGATGCAGCTGCAGCCAAAGGCAAAGCTACGAAACTTCCCACAACGGGTGGGAAAGGCAAAGGCAAGTGGTCCACTTATAACAAGAAGAAAACTATCAAAGACCCTAATATTCCATCATGGCCCGAGGATTCTATGCAGCTATGCATGTCTTTTTGGAGGACTCGCACGTGACAGCCCCTAGTGGATCTGGCACTGTCGTTCCTCCTGAAGTGATCCCGAGCACTGATGCTCAAACTCAGAGTGATGCATCGGGTACTGATGCCCAAACAGATGGAGTGACTGTGTAGACAGGACCTCTCTTTAGATCCATCTCTACCTTACTTTATTTCGACTGGTGGATGTTTTTATTTGCATTTGAGGACAAATGTTTTCTATGTGTGGTGGGGTGTCACGACCCAAGCCTAGGCCTAGGCGTGACCGGCGAATGGGGAACCCGAAGGAACCCCAAACAAGCCTCATAGCGTATCATTACACATCCTTGGTCGCGGAAGCAATTAAAATGACCATAAGCA